>CM029018.1:160629582-160722405 GCA_016801055.1 Panax notoginseng | reverse complement strand
CTTCAACGCATAATACGTTCGTTTTAGGTGAAGATATATTTTAAGGGTTTTAGAAATGGGTTTTATACTGGGGTCAATTTAAACGTTGAGCGCAAGTAGGAGAAATAAAAGAATATGTAGAACCGGTATTAAATAAGGTATAAACTTGACAAAAGTTTATGATTAACTTACCCGTGATAACTTTGTTCGGGTTCCTCGACAAACGCTCTTACTTAAACTACCGACTTTGAGTTGTCTGGGACATCCTTTGGCATCACTATCCCCGCTGGACTTGACTTCACTACAGGACAAAATTGAGCTAGGTGACCTTCTCTTCCGCAATTGAAACACACTTGGGTTATGAATACAGTTTGGACGGATGTGTCCCTCTTGTACGCATTTGAAACATACGACCAGTGGTCGTTCTTCTTCTTTTGAAACGGGTGCTGGTGTTGCTGTCTTTCCATCATTATTGAACCTCCTCTCCTTGAAATTTGTACTTCTATTATCTTGGCCATGATTACCACCGAAGTGGTTACCATTCTTGGCATGATAATTTCCTCCACGATTGTTGTCACTGCTTTGATGACTGCTACCATTGGTATTATCATTTTGCCGGCTGCTTTCTCTTGGTTGGGTTGACTCGTTATCGCGCTCCATAACTGAGCCCTATTTACAACATCTGAATTACAAACACAGTTTGTGAGAAATTAGGTATTGACGTATCTCAGGTTTCAAACCTCTTAGAAACATCCACGTCATTCTCTCCTCGTTATCAACTAAGTGGGACGCAAACCGGGACAACTCGACAAACTTAGCTTCGTACTGCGACACGGTCATATTGTTTTGCTACAGCTCGATGAATTCCACTTCCTTCATGTGACGAATGCTTTCGGGAAAGTATTTGTCGTTGAACAATTCTTGGAACTTTTCCCAAGACATCTTGAGTGCGTCAGGCTGGGTACATTTTATAGATTCCAACCAATGATCTGCTTCTTCACGCAACATAAAGGTGGCGAATGGAACCTTTTGCTCCTCTGAGCATTCCAAGACATCAAATATCTTGGGGATCTGCTTTATCCATGTCTCTGTCTTAAGTGCTTCTGGCTTTTCCAAAAATTCCGGTGGTCCTAGCTCCTTGAACTGCTTAGCGGTGACCAACCGTGGGTTGCCAGTGTTCCACCTACATTATGAACATGAGTCTCTCTCGTTTAGTGTTGCATGAATTCTAAAAAGCTCCTAAACGTACCGTCGTTCGTCATTTGGTCGGTACCGTTGTTCACCTGAGGATTGTTGCCTTCCTGATGCACATTATCCTGAGTATTGATCTGTGGTGACTCAACGGTCTGCTTTGCTCCATTGCTATTCTCAACATTCTCGGATGTCAATTTCAAATACTGTCACAAAATAAGGGTTAATTGACATGCAACATATTATTCCTATATTCTGACCGACCAAACAAATACCAAATAAACTTAGTTAGGCCATACTAGCGAAGAAATTCCTCGTCTCTCCCCTCCTAGTTCTTGTCTCGCATCTCAGCTAGGGATCATATCCCTAAGCTTTGATACCAACTGTGATGCCCCCAAAATAGGTATACATCACCCATTCTGAGTCGCCAAATACATGGTACAAAAACAAATACAACTTCAGTAATACAATTGTCGTGCAGAATATGACAACACATATATTGTGAGTTTGAATACAAATATTGTCTACTATAGAGAATACAAATATTGTACAAACTCAAAAGGAGTTCTCATTACAATTATCACACTATTTCACAGAATAGTGAGGACTACTAATGCAACATCTGGACCGTCAATCCATTCTCCTACTAGTCCCAGCTATATTGTCATTTCCTGAAGAGAACAGTGAAAGAAAGGGTGAGCTCAACTAGCCCAGTAAGAAATATTATGACTAAGATAATGTACAACAAATTATCATTAGTCTTCAACAGGGAAAAATATGATAAAATATAATAGACAACAAGTTTTAGATCAACAATAGCAGTGGAAAAGCAATCCATTAGAAGAGTCAAGTAGAGCATAAAACCTACTATCTTCTATGATTTAAAAGATTTATCATCAATTTTATTGCTGAGATTCAGCTTAATAAATAATCCACATCATCGAATCATCCCTGTACTATGGGCCAAAGATAATCGTGTTTTCATCAACGGTCATGATCATGCCATAAAACAATTCATCTTTGCACCCTTGGCCGAAGAGAATCCTTGGCCATAATCATACCAAAAATTATCCATCAATGCACTACGGGCCAATGAGAAATTTTACCACATCATTTGTAACATTACGGTCATGATTATACTGAATAATCCCTGGTCATAACCATACCAAGTCCATCTATGCACTACAGGCCACAGATGAATTCAACAGAATATAAACATGAGGATGATGACAATGATATAATAATTCAATTAAACAAGTTCAAGGATAAATTTTAATGATTTATAATTTAATTTATCCAGAAATCAATAACGTCCAAATTGTCAACATGATACTACTTTATGGAGTAAAATTCAAGAATAATACTCAGTTGGTCATGTTCATCTCAATACCAGTTCATCTTTGCACTACGGGCCAAAGATATTCATCAGGTAATCATTCATCTTTGCACTACAGGCCAAAGATATTCAGTAATATCATCATTTAGGACTGAGGATGATGAAAAATATCTTAAAAAAAATGAATCCAGTGAGATAAAAGAACAAATATTAGGGATTTGTATTACAGTTTATCCAAGTTCAATAATACTTCGAAATAACTAATTTCGAACCAGAATTCAAAAATAATGATCAAAACACGGATACAACCAAAGATAGTAGCCATAATAGCCATCTTGGATAAAAAGAAGAAAATTTTATTTTTCGGTGAATAGTGCCGTATTCGTGAATAGTGTCGTATACGTGAATAATGTCGTATACGTGAATAGTAACCCCGACACAAAAAGTTTCAAATTTGATAAAAAGTTCAAACCAATATTTCGGCATAATGATATTGAAAGAAGTAATATCATTTACGAAAAAAATAACATCCCTTACCTCAGAATAACCGTACTTCTGACTGAATTTCGGATATAGTGCTGACAGAAACTTGCAATGAATAACAACTCTCAAAGTATCAAAATACTCACAAAATATGCTCGAGAATATAGTGAGAGAAAGAGAGAAAACTTATGAATTCTGGTGTGATTTTCAATTCTAACTTAGCCCTCTATTTATAGGAAAATGTTAGCACGCCGAAGTAGACTTGACCTGCAACCTGATGGCTTTACCTGCTATTATTGCCACCCACCACATTTAAAATAAAATTCAGCACATTTCTTCATCAACCACAAGTGGGGCCCACCCAATTCTAGAATTTTCCACCAAAATCATTTATAAACCATATTTTCGAATCAGTCACCTCTTAAAATTCATAACAAATCATACGTTCATTTTTAACGGTTCAAAATTTGTGGGCTCAACATATATATGAATAACATATCCAAAACTCACAACGATCCAACGGCCGGATTAAAAATTATAACTCACGCAATATAACTCAAAAACACTGGTTTGATTTTTAATACCTCCATTCCGACAAAAATACTGATAAAATATCTCAACATAAACTCCTTCATTTTTTAACCACAATAAATATATCCAACATTTATATCCACATAAAATAAATATTTCCTTATCATATCAATCAATACTTATTTATTCACAAATAATATTACAGAATCACAATTATGACAACCAGGTCGTTCCCAAGAAAGAGGGGAATTTCCAATAAGGATTTCTCCTTACTGGCGCGCAATTAGGTGACCAAACCTCTCCTTAAGAAGAACTTTCTAGACATTGCCAATAATGCTATCTAATAATATTATTCAAATAATATGAATTATTGATCTGATAATAGAAAATACTGTGCAGTGACAATTATTGAAACAACAATAATATAAAATATCAACGTAGCAATTATTGAATCAATAAAATAAAATATTGAACAGTAACTACTATAACAATTATTGAGTAGTGCCTTCTTACGTAAGGATCAATAATTCAAAAATACTGTGCAAAAACTGTGCAACCACGCGTATTACTATATTTTAACCACCAGGTATTCCAACAGTGTTAACGGTAACAACTACGTCGTTAGTTATAAAAACTCAAATTTGTCGTTTTCTTCATCCGACAGTTATTCTGTTATGGGGCCCACAAATGGCTGCGCCGTCGTACGAATATTCCCCGACAGAAATAATATTCCACGACCTAAACGAATATTCCCCGACAACAATGAATATTTTATAACCACTTGCGTATTTTGAAAAAAAATTCATATATCACCCTTAACTTTAACTTTTATCAATTTAACAATTTACTGAATAGTAATTATAAGAAAAATTGAATACTTTTATTTCATAAAATTCAGGGTCTTATATAAGGGTTAGGGGAGGACGAAGGTTTTGGTCAAGCTATTCTATCATCTTGCTAACAAAGGATTAATGTATAATCTATTCCTAATTTTCTAGTTTATTTTCCTTCAATATTTAGTTTCTGTGATATGAGTTTTATTGAATTGTTGCTTAAAATATTGATTATATGAGTATATAATCTGATAATTATCATATATAAGTAATCTCTATCGATCAAATTTATGGAATTGGTTTGTAGAAGAAAATTAAATTAACAGTGTTATATATATATATATATATATATATATATATATATATATATATATATATATATATATATATATATATATATATATATATATATATATATATATATATGAAAGTGGCTTATTGAGACCAAAAAATTTATGTCCAGTCCTTGTTAAGAAATGAAAATAATGTAATTTGAACAAATCAAAATGGTTGAAAATCGAAGTTGTGGTGACTGATTTTGCTATGTATGACAGAATATGAAAGTTAATATGAATTTGGAATTTAAGTCCTTAAATTGGTTGTTAAAGTGGTTGTGATGTTAGAATTGCTTTATAAATATTTGGTTTTGACTTTATAAAGCTTATAAACATCTGGGTTTGGTTAATTTGGTGTTAAGTGAAGAAATTGGAACTTTTGGTGTAGAACAGAGTCTGAGGTCGTGTTTCTAGAAAATTGAGTCTGGGGTCAAGTCCGGGCGCATTGCTTTTGGGCGCGGGCGCATTGGATCCAAGAGTAGCTAGGGCGCAACCGCACCAGTGGTCAAGCAGACCCGGTAATGAACTGTTAACAGTATAGTTGGGAAAATGTTAACCTAACTTATTTTAATGATTGTAGAGAACTAAAACATGTGATAAGATATAATAACATATTGTAATCACAAAGTTGAAATTATAGGTTATGAATTAATAGGTTGTGAAAGTCCGTAATGTGATGTCATGAGAATTAGAGTTATTTTGCAATCACCATGTTGTGTACTATAATATAATTGGGAGTTCAGGTTCATGGTACGTGAATGATTAGGATAATAAGATCTGAAGTTATAGATTATAGACTTGACTAAAATGAAAATTAAACCAATGAAGTTAGTGTTAATATAACTAATTGGTATTGTGGTTCTAATGGTATATGTAGGGTATTTGGCGAATGTTTATTATAATTGTATAGCTTACGCATGAGGCAAGTTCTCTAACCCTAATTTTTCATTATGCGAGTTCATAAACCTTATTTTTATGTTGAGCAAGTTTATTGATTCCATCTTGTTTACGATTATGCAAGCTCTTGTACTCTAATTCCCTTACATTGAACAAGTGTCACATTTCTAACTTTTGTTTCTTGCTACTCAAAGCATAAATTGTTCAAGTTCATTGTCCTAAATGCGTTTTCTAACTCTTTTGGATGTAATACTTTGTATATACAATGTCTATTCAATTATATATTGCTGATATTTAATCTTTTATTACTGTATCATTATTTAATCTTATATTATCGCGTTGAACCCTCGAATAGCTAATGAATATTTATTGACTGGACTAATCCATAATTGATGATTGTTCCAAAATTCTAGAATCACTATTAAGTTATTCCAAACTAAACTTTCTTTATTACAGAAATCCTAAAGTCAAACTGAGATGAACAACCCTAATATATGAGATTATGTACGCATTAGCGTTTAGATGTTTGTGCACAATACATGGTACAAAGGTTTGATCCCCCTATGTACGAAAGTAAAGGTCTGTATAGTCTAATGATTTTTAAAGGTTGAAATAGAAATACTTAATAACATTGGGACATAGTTCACTGTCTTAAGACCCTCATATATAAATCTTGAACTTGTTTTCTGTTCCTGATTCATAGAAAAATTTCTCTATTATTCATTAATCATTGCTTACCCTTATGTTATTGCTATTATCACTCTTTATATTAGTGAGCAATTGTTTGCTCACCCTTGCAATTAACACTGCAACTAAAGTTGTGAAAGTTGTAGAGCCGTCTACTATCAAGGACAAGGGAAAGATGTCCAAACGATGAAGACTTTGTTTAATTTTATTTACTGAATTTATGTTATGAGACTTATTTAATTATGTAATGTATTCCGCAGACTTATGTAATAATTTAAGGTTAGATTATCTGGGATTGTTTTAAGTTGATGTAACCCTTTAGTGGGGAAGTTTATTATCCGAGTTATCCGAGTTATCTAAGTTATGTATTTATCCTTGAATATGGGTAGATAGATGTAATTGTTTTGGATAGTGAACACCAAATTATGTGGAAATGAAGTACCCGAATTTGGGGTTGTCATATGTTGGTATCAAAGCTTTTGGTTATGAACCTTAGGTGGTGATAAACTCTTATCGAGTTCTAAGGAGTGAATTGAGGAAATTCATTAAAGATAAACAATAAAATTCTTTATGTGTTATGTGTTAATAACTTATGTGCTCGCGAGTATCGAAGGGTGTCACGTAATAAATAAAACTTAAAACTATTTTGTTGTTAGGATGTCTAACGTTGAAGGATCTAGTCAAGCTAGGGAAGAGATACCTCAGGTGCCTAGACATGAGGAGCCCCGAGATGTCCATGTGGTTCGGGAGCAATTGATCCAGAGGGATCCTTCTCTGTTGGTCGCTGAGGAAGGACAAGAGAATGAGCTTGTGTTTGATCCTGAGGAGATAGAGGTGAAGAATGAGGAAGAGGATCCTGTGGAGTTTCCACTAAACTCTATATCAGTTGAGATGTATGATGAGATGTATGCCCGAAATATAGAATTATAGGACAAGATTGAGGAGTTGAATGAGCTGGCTGACATGCGTCAGGCTACTATAGAACAGAAGGACGTGGAGATTCAGGAACTCGACTCCCGACTTGGGAACACGAAATGGTACCTAGTTCACACAGAGGGACATCAAGAAGAGCTATTGGCTGAGAATGAGAAGATGAAGACTGAAGTTGAAAAGCTAAAAGATGACTTGAAGGAGGAGTCAGCTAAGCGAGCGAGAGAAGAGGACGCTTGTATGAAGGCTACTTAGCGTGCAGATCGTGCTGAAGTCAAGGTTCAGACGAATGAGGCTAAGATGAATGAAATGGATTATGCTTTTCATTCTACGATTAATAAGGCCCAGGACCGAGTCTTTTATTACCTAGCTCAATTTGAAGACATGTCATGGTACATGATGGATCGTAGAACGATGCATCATATTATGGAGGAAGAGCGTAGAGAAGCTTCTTGACGTCTTAATATGCCAAGATAGGAAGAGTAATAAGTTGTATGACTAAATATATGATTAAATAAATTGTAAATCCCTTATATTGAGATAAATAAAGGGGTAATATGAGTATGTTATTCTGAAACTTTTTAAGTTCAGGAAAGTTGATGTAGATAGCATAAATTCTATCCTTATTATGTTTCAAAGAGTTATGAATGAATAAATTTCAAAGTTTATTGAAATGTTATGTGTTAAGCTTTAATCTTAGAATGTTTAAGTTAAACTTTAAACATTCAAGGAATTGAATTGTGATATAATAAACATATATTTTAAACAGAAAATACCTCCTAGAAGAAGATAACCACGCCAACAACCACCTCCTGAGGGGTCTACTAACAATAACAATAACGAGGCCAACGTTAACCCGGTTCAACAGTTGGTGACTTTGTTAATAGGAGTACTTGCGAATTAGCTGGAAGCTCAAGTTACGACTTTCAAGGACTTCAAAGTGGTTGGACCACCGAAGTTTTAAGGATCTATGAATCTTGTTGAAGCCCAAACTTGGATCATGGAAACGGAGAAGGTTTTCGACATTGCTATAGTTAGTGAGGACCAAAAACTGCATTCATAACTTTTATGTTGAAGTCTGAAGCTAGCTATTAGTGGTAGGTGAATAAGGTTCGTGAGGGACATGGAATAGTAGCGTGGGATAGGTTTAAAGAGATATTTTTCGAGATGTACTTTTCGATGAGTTCCCGTAATTAGATGGAAGTTCAATTCTTAGAACTAAATCAAGGAACCATGTATGTGCCAGAGTATGCTGCAAATTTTAATGAGCTGGACAGGTTTGCTCCGTATCAAGTCAATACCGATGAGCGTTAGGCGAGAAGTTTAGAGCAAGGGTTGAAGTCCTGGTTGTATAGCAAGGTTTCAATTTTCCAGTTAAACACGTTTGCATCAGTATTGGAAAAGGCAATTATCGTGGAAGGTGAAAGCGATGCCTTAACTAAGTATAATCAAGAGCTAAAGAAGAGGAAGAATGAGGGTGAAAACAAGGCTGGTGGAAGTAATAGTGGAAATTACAACCAGAAAAGGAAATGGAATGAAAATTTAAATGCGGGAGGACAACAAGGAAGTCAACAAAAGAAGAAGTTTAAAGCTTGTGCTACTTGCGGGAAGAACTACAATGGTGTGTGTTTAAAGGTTAAGCGAGTGTGTTTCAATTGTGGCTAGGATGGTCACATTACGATAACTTATTTTAGTCTGAAGAAGGGAGCCTATTTCACTTGCAGTTCGAAGGATCATATGGGTCGTGATTGCCCTAGGAAGACAGCGGGAGGTGCAAGTGGAGGCAAGGGAAGCAACAGCGGTGGTACATTGACTATCACTGGGCCAGTGCAATCAAGTCGACCTACTGCTAAGACTTTCAATATGACCGTGCAAGATGCTGTGCAGTCAAAGGATGTGGTGTAAGGTATCATTCTGATCAATGGTATTAACGCTTATGTGTTATTTGATTCAGGTGCTACTTGTTCATTTATATCCGATGATTTTGCTAGGAATTTAGATTTTCCTCAAGAAGAATTAGATTTCCCTTTAAGTATAGAGATTGCGAATAGGGAAGTGATTCCTATTAGGTTTATATACAAGAATTATAGGGTGGATATAAAGTGATACCAATTAAACTTGGAGAGTTTGATGTTATACTGGGAATGGATTGGTTATTCAATTGCGGGGCAGTAATTGATTGCCAAAAGAAATGTATTAACCTTATGACTCCGTCAAAGGTGGTGTTTTATGGCAGTAAGTCACCTCGACAAGCAAGTTGTCTGACGGTGATGCAAGCCAAGATGTTACTAAGACAAGGATATGTAGGATACTTAGCCTATATAGTTTGATACACAAAAGAACAGTGCGAAGTTAGAAGAGATACCGGTCATTAGAGATTTTGCAGACGTATATCCAGACGATTTTCCCGGACTTCCGCCAGATAGAGAGGTTGAGTTTGTGATTGATTTAGCACCAGGAACGACTCCGATATCTAAAACTCCATATAGAATGGCCCAAGTAGAGATGAAGGAGTTGGTGGTGCAGTTACAAGAATTATTAGATAAGAAGTATATCCAGCCGAGCGTATCGTTATGGGGAGCACTAGTGTTGTTTGTTAAGAAGAAAGATGGATCGATGCGGCTCTGCATTGATTACAGGGAATTGAATAAAGTCACGATTAAAAATAAGTATCCATTACTGAGAATCAATGACTTGCTCGATCAACTGAAGGGAGCGAGATATTTCTCAAGGATAGACTTGAGGAGTGGTTATCATCAACTGAAGGTGAGGCCAGAAGATGTACCAAAAATGGAATTCAGAACTCGGTATGGTAATTACGAGTTTCTGCTTATGTCATTTGGTTTAACCAATGCACCTGAAGCGTTCATGGATTTGATGAACAGGGTGTTTAAACCATTCTTAGATAAATTCATAGTGGTGTTTATTGATGATATATTGGTGTATTCTAAGACCAAAGAGGAACATGTTGAACACTTAAGGGTGACGTTGGAGACATTGAGGAGAGAGAAGTTGTACGCTAAATTCTCGAAATGTGAGTTTTGGCTAGAACGTGTGCAGTTTCTTGGGCACCGTCAGAAGTAAGAAGTTTCTTGGGATTGGCAGGTTACTATAGGTGTTTTATTCAAGACTTCTCCAAGATCGCAACTCCGTTGACGAATTTAACTAAGAAGTCAATTAAATTTTTTTGGAAAAAGAAGTATGAGGAGAGTTTTCAAGAATTAAAGAAATGATTGAGTTCAGCACATGTGTTATCATTGCCTACTGATACAGGGAATTTTGTGGTATATAGTGATGCATCGGATAAAGGACTAGGCTGTGTGCTTATGCAGAACGATAGAGTTATTACGTATGTGTTGCGTCAATTGAAGGATTATGAGAAAGCATATCCGACTCGTGACTTGGAGTTGGCTGCGGTAGTGTTTTCTCTAAAGATTTGGAGGTACTATTTGTATGGAGAGAGGTATGAGATATATACAGACCATAAAAGTCTGAAGTATATCTTTACACAGAAATATTTGAATATGCAACAGATGAGATGGCTGAAGTTGATTAAAGACTACGACTGCGAAATTCTCCATCATCCCGGGAACGCAAATGTTGTTGCCGATGCCTTAAGTAGAAAGGGTAGGGAGAAATTAATGATGTTAACTGCATAGGAGAATCTAGTAGCAAAAATGGCAAAGATGGAGTTGGAAATTAAATGTCCGACCGAATTAGATGAAAAATTGTTCCAGACGGGGAGCAGTTCAATGTTGGTGGATAAGGTAAGAAATGCATAACTTTAAGATGAAAACTGTGAAAAGATAAAAAGAAAAGTGTTTAAAGGTGAAGAAAATAAATTTAAAGTTGATTCGAAAGGGTTACTTCGATTTAAAGGGAGAATTTGGGTTCCACCAGTACCAAAAATTAAAGAGAAAATTTTGAGTGAGGCTCATAACTCACGATATTTGATTCATCCCTAGAAGTACAAAAATGTACCATGAACTCAGACATCACTTCTAGTGGTCGAATATGAAAAAGGATGTTACTGAATGTGTGGCAAAATGCTTAACATGTCATAAAGTTAAAGGTGAACATCAAAGGCCAAACGGATTGTTGCAACCGTTAAAGATACCGGAATGAAAATTGGAGCATATCACAATAGATTTTGCGGTAGTTCTTCCAATAACTCAGCAAGGTTACAATGCAATCTCGGCGATTGTCAATCGATTGACGAAGTCGACACACTTTTTGCGAATCAAGATTAGATTTAACCTATATCGGTTGGGAAAACTGTATGCGAAAGAAATTGTATCAAGACACGGTGCCTCGCTGTCTATTGTATCAGATAGAGATCCACGTTTCACATCAAATTTCTTGAAACGACTACAGGAATGCTTTGGGATGCAGTTGAGAATGAGCACAACATATCATCCTCAAATCGACGGACAAAGTGAGGGGAAATGCAGAACTCCGCTATGATAGGACAAAGTAGGAGAACGCTAGCTATTAGGACCAAAATTGGTGCACCAAAATGTCGAGATCATCAAGGTTATTCGGGCAAGATTGATAGCTGCACAGGATAGGCAGAAGAAATATGCAAATCAACCCCAAGAAAATCAGGAATTCGATGTCGGTAGTTTTATTTTCTTGAAAGTGTCTCCTTAAAAAGGGAAAATCCGGTTTGGTAGAAAGGAAAAATTAAGCCCTAGGTTTACAGGACCTTTTGAAGTGCTAAGATGAGTTGGTGAAGTGGCGTATGAGGTAGCTCTACCTTCGAAATTAGAACATATTCATAATATTTTCCATGTTTCGGTGTTATGGCCATATAAGCTCGATTATAAGCATGTTATAGAATATGAACTATTACAGTTTGAAAAATATTTATCTTATGAAGAAGTCCCTGTTTAGATTGTTTACAGAAAAGAGCAAGTACTAAGGAATAAAGTGATACCTTCTGTTAAGGTAATCTGGAAAAACCACAATACTAAAGAAGCTACGTTAGAACTTGAAGTTGTTATGATGAAAAATTATCCTCACTTATTTTCTTAATTTTGTATAGCGATTCTAGGGACAAAATCTTGTTAACGAGGGAAGAATGTAACGAATGAATTTATTGAGCCGTGATTCTAGGGACATAATCCTTTTAGGAAGGGAATGATGTAACAAACGAGAATTTTTATGTAATTTAAAAATATTTATTGATTTAAATAAATATTTTAATTGATTTATTTATTGAGATAAATAAATAATTGATGAAATTGTGATGTAATAATTTAGTTAAAATGTGTTATAATAATTAAATTAATGAATGGTAATTTTATGATTTGAAGGTTTAATTTAATGAGATAATTAAGTTAAATGAATTATTAAATAATTATAATGCTGTTCTAATTTAATTTAATAATTAAATTAGAGATTTATTAGTTATGGACTAAAATTATAATTTTTAATGGAAATTATAATTATAAGGCAAATATTAATTTAAATTATAAATTTAATTAAATTAGTTGTAGAATGGGTGTGACATAAGAACTATATAATATAATTATTATAAAAATAAATTAGGGGGATTTTAGGGTGTAGCCAAACATGGCCTTAAGGCCTTTGGCATATTATAACTGTGCAGCCTTTGGGTTTTGTACCTGATGATTTAATTTGCGCGTAGTGGCTATATTAGTTTTGTTCCTTTACGCATTATTCCTAAAGCTATGAAACACAGAGAGTGTTAGAGAGAAATTGAGAGAGAGCAACAGACAAAATTGAGAGTATTCTGTGTAAATTGATAAGGATTAGGGGAGGAAGAAGGTTTTGGTCTAGCTATTCTATCATCTTGTTGACAGGGGATTAAGGTATAATCTATTCCTAATTTTCTAGTTTATTTTCCTTCAATATTTAGTCCCTATGATATTAGTTTTGTTGAATTGTTGCTTAAAATATTGATTATATAAGCATATAATCTGATAATTATCATATATAAGTAATCTCTAACGATCAAATTCATGGAATTGGTTTGTAAAAGAAAATTAAATTAACAGTGTTGTGTGTGTGTGTGTGTGTGTATATATATATATATATATATATATATATATATATATATATATATATATATATATATATATATATATATATATATATATATATATGAAAGTGGCTTATTGAGACCAAAAAATTTATGTTCAATCCTTGTTATAATTTTTAAAGTGGTTGTGAATTGCGTTAGTATGTTAAGAAATGAAAATAATGTAATTTGAACAAATCAAAATCGTTGAAAATCGAAGTCGTAGTGACTGATTTTGCTATGTATGACAAAATATAAAAGTTAATATGAATTTGGAATTTGAGTCCTTAAATTAGTTGTTAAAAGGTTCTGATGTTAGATTTGCTTTTTAAATATTTGGTTTTGACTTTATAAAGCTTATAAACATCTGAGTTTGGTTAATTTTGTGTTGGGTGAAGAAATTGGAACTTTTGGTGTAGAACAGAGTCTGAGTTCGTGTTTCTTGAAATTTGAGTCTGGTCCAAGAGTAGCTAGGGCGCGGCCGCGCCAGTGGTCAAGCAGACCTAGTAATAAACGGCTAACAGTATAGTTGGGGAAATGTTAACCTAACATATTTTAATGATTGTAGAGAAACCTAAAACATGTTATAAGACATAATAACACATTGTAATCATAAATTTGAAACTATAGATTATGAATTAATAGGTTTTGAAAGTCTGTAATGTGATGTTTTGAAAATTGGAGTTGTTTTGCAATCACCATGTTGTGTACTATAATATAATTGTGAGTTCGGGTTCATGGTACGTGAATGATTAGGATAATAAGATCTTAAGTTAAAGATTATAGACTTAACTAAAATTAAAACTAAACCAATGAAGTTTGTGTTAATATAACTAATTGGTATTGTGGTTCTAATGGTATATGTAAGGTATTTGGCGAACGTTTGTTATAATTATATAGCTTACGCACGAGAAAAGTTCTCTAACCCTAATTTTTCATTATGCGAGTTCCTAAACCTTATTTTTATGTTGAGCAAGTTTATTGATTCCATCTTGTTTACGATTATGCAAGCTCTTATATTCTAATTCCCTTACATTGAACAAGTGTCACATTCCTAACTTTCGTTTCTTACTACTCAAAGCATAAACTGTTCAAGTTCATTGTCCCAAATGAGTTTTCTAACTCTTTTGGATGTAGTACTTTGTATATACAATGTCTATTCAATTATATATTGCTGATATTCAATCTTTGACTAAAGTATCATTGTTCAATCTTATATTATCGCGTTGAACCCTCGAATAGCTAATGAATCTTTATTGATTGGACTAATCCATAATTGATGAGTGTTCTAAAATTCTAGAATCACTGTTAAGTTATTCCAAACTAAACTTTCTTTAGTGAGAAAATCCTAAAGTCAAATTGAGATGAACAACCCTAATATAGGGGATTATGTACGCGTTAGCGTTTAGATATTTGTGCACAATACATGGTACAAAGGGTTGACCCCCCTAAGTACGAAAGTAAAGGTTTGTATAGTCTAATGACTGTTAAAGGTTGAAGTAAAAATACTTAATAACCTTGGGACATAGTTCATGGTCTTAAAACCCTCAGATATAAATCTTGAACTTATTTTTTGTTCCTGATTCGTAGAACAAGTTCTCTATTATTCAGTATTCATTGCTTACCCTTATGTTACTATTATTATCATTCTTTATATTAGTGAGCAATTGTTTCCTCACTCTTGCAATTAACACTATAGCTAAAGTTGAGAAAGTTGAAGAGACGTCTACTAGCAAGGGCAAGATGTCCAAATGATGAAGACTTTGTTTAATTTTATTTACTAAATTTATGTTTTGAAACTTATTTAATTATGTGATGTATTCCGCAAACTTATGTAATAATTTAAGGTTAAATTACCTAGGATTATTTTAAGTTGATGTAACCCTTTAATGGGGAAGTTTATTGCTGGAGTTATTTAAGTTATGTCTTTATCCTTGAATATGGGTAGATAGATGTAATTGTTTTGGATAGTGAACACCAAATTCTGTGGAAATGAAGTACCCGAATTTGGGGTTGTCATAGGTTGGTATCAAAGCTTTTGGTTATGAACCTTAGATGGTGATAAACTCTTATCGAGTTCTAAGGAATGAATTGAGGAAATTCATTAAAGATAAACAATAAAAGTCTTTATGTGTTATGTGTTAATAACTTATGTGTTCGCGAGTATCGAAGGGTGTCACGTAATAAATAAAACTTAAAACTATTTTGTTGTCAGGATGTCTAACGTTGAAGGATCCAGTCAAGCTAGGGAAGAGATACCTCAGGTGCCTAGACATGAGGAGCCCCGAGATGTCCATGTGGTTCGGGAGCAATTGATCCAGAGGGATCCTTCTCTGTTGGTCGCTGAGGAAGGACATGAGAATGAGCTTGTGTTTGATCTTGAGGAGATAGAGGTGAAGAATGAGGAAGAGGATCCTGTGGAGTTTCCACTAAACTCTATATCAGTTGAGATGTATGATGAGATGTATGACCAAAATATAGAATTACAGGACAAGATTGAGGAGTTGAAGGAGCTGGCTGACATGCGTCAGGCTACTATAGAACAAAAGGATGTGGAGATTCAGGAACTCGACTCCCGACTTGGGAACACGAAATGGTACCTAGTTCACACAGAGGGACATCAAGAAGAGCTACTGGCTGAGAATGAGAAGATGAAGACTGAAGTTGAAAAGCTAAAAGATGACTTGAAGGAGGAGTCAGCTAAGCGAGCGAGAGAATAGGACGCTTGGATGAAGGCTACTCAGCATGCAGATCGTGCTGAAGTCAAGGTTCAGACGAATGAGGCTAAGATGAATGAAATGGAATATGCTTTTCATTCTATGATTAATAAGGCCCAAGACCGAGTCTTTTATTATCTAGCTCAATTTGAAGACTTGCATGGTACATGATGGATCGTAGAATGATGCATCATATTATGGAGGAAGAGCGTAGAGAAGCCTCTTGACATCTTAATATGCCAAGATAGGAAGAGTAATAAGTTGTATGACTAAATATATGATTAAATAAATTATAAATCACTTATATTGAGATAAATAAAGGGGTAATATGAGTATGTTAGTCTGAAACTTTTTAAGTTCAGGAAAGTTGATGTAGATAGCATAAATTCTATCCTTATTATGTTTCAAAGAGTTATGAATGAATAAATTTCAAAGTTTATTGAAATGTTATGTGTTAAGCTTTAATCTTAGAATGTTTAAGTTAAACTTTAAACATTCAAGGAATTGAATTGTGATATAATAAACGTATATTTTAAACAGAAAATGCCTCCTAGAAGAAGATAACCACGCCAACAACCACCTCATAAGGGGTCTACTAACAATAACAATAACGAGGCCAACGTTAACCCGGTTCAGCAGTTGGTGACTTTGTTAATAGGAGTACTTGCGAATTAGCTGGAAGCTCAAGTTATGACTTTCAAGGACTTCAAAGTGGTTGGACCACCGAAGTTTTAAGGATCTAGGAATCTAGTTGAAGCCCAAACTTGGATCATTGAAACGGAGAAGGTTTTCGACATTGCTATAGTTAGTGAGGACCAAAAACTGCATTCGTAACGTTTATGTTGAAGTCTGAAGCTAGCTATTAGTGGTAGGCGAATAAGGTTCATGGGGGACAGGGAATAGCAGCGTGGGATAGGTTTAAAGAGATATTTTTCGAGATGTACTTTTCGATGAGTTCCCGTAATTAGATGGAAGTTCAATTCTTAGAACTAAATCAAGGAACCATGTCTGTGCCAGAGTATGCTGCAAAGTTTAATGAGCTGGACAGGTTTGCTCCGTATCAAGTCAATACCGATGAGCGTAAGGCGAGAAGTTTAGAGCAAGGGTTGAAGTCCTGGTTGTATAGCAAGGTTTCAATTTTCCAGTTAAACACGTTTGCATCAGTATTGGAAAAGGCAATTATCGTGGAAGGTGAAAGCGATGCCTTAACTAAGTATAATCAAGAGCAAAAGAAGAGGAAGAATGAGGGTGAAAACAAGGCTGATGGAAGTAATAGTGGAAGTTAAAACCAGATAAGGAAATGGAATGAAAATTTAAATGTGGGAGGACAACAAGGAAGTCAACAAAAGAAGAAGTTTAAAGCTTGTGCTACTTGCGGGAAGAACTAAAATGGTGTGTGTTTAAAGGTTAAGCGAGTGTGTTTTAATTGTGGCTAGGATGGTCACATTGCGATAACTTATTTTAGTCTGAAGAAGGGAGCCTATTTCACTTGCAGTTCAAAGGATCATATGGGTCGTGATTGCCTTAGGAAGACAGCGGGAGGTGCAAGTGGAGGCAAGGGAAGCAATAGCGGTGGTACATTGACTATCACTGGGCCAGTGCAATCAAGTCGACCTACTGCTAAGACTTTCAATATGACCGTGCAAGATGCTGTGCAGTTAAAGGATGTGGTGTAAGGTATCATTCTGATCAATGGTATTAACGCTTATGTGTTATTTGATTCAGGTGCTACTTGTTCATTTATATCCGATGATTTTGCTAGGAATTTAGATTTTCCTCAAGAAGAATTAGATTTCCCTCTAAGTATAGAGATTGCGGATAGGGAAGTGATTCCTATTAGGTTTATATACAAGAATTATAGGGTGGATATAAAGTGATACCAATTAAACTTGGGGAGTTTGATGTTATACTAGGAATGGATTGGTTATTCAATTGCGGGGCAGTAATTGATTGCCAAAAGAAATGTGTTAACCTTATGACTTCGTCAAAGGTGGTGTTTTATGGCAATAAATCACCTCGACAAGCAAGTTATCTGACGGTGATGCAAGCCAAGATGTTACTAAGAGAAGGATATGTAGGATACTTAGCCTATATAGTCGATACACAAAAGAAGAGTGCGAAGTTAGAAGAGATACCGGTCATTAGAGATTTTGCAGAAGTATATCCAGACGATTTTCCTGGACTTCCGCCAGATAGAGAGGTTGAGTTTATGATTGATTTAGCACCAAGAACGGCTCCGATATCTAAAGCCCCATATAGAATGGCCCCAGTAGAGATGAAGGAGTTGATGGTGTAGTTGCAAGAATTATTAGATAAGAAGTATATCCAGCCGAGCGTATCGTTATGGGGAGCACCAGTGTTGATTGTTAAGAAGAAAGATGGATCGATGTGGCTCTGCATTGATTACAGGGAATTGAATAAAGTCACGATTAAAAATAAGTATCCATTACCGAGAATCGATGACTTGTTCGATCAACTGAAGGGATCGAGATATTTCTCAAGGATAAACTTGAGGAGTGGTTATCATCAACTGAAGGTGAGGCCAGAAGATGTACCAAAAATGGCATTCAGAACTCGGTATGGTAATTATGAGTTTCTGCTTATGTCATTTGGTTTAACCAATGCACCTGAAGCGTTCATGGATTTGATGAACAGGGTGTTTAAACCATTCTTAGATCAATTCATAGTGGTGTTTGTTGATGATATATTGGTGTATTCTAAGACCAAAGAGGAACATGTTGAACACTTAAGGGTGACGTCGGAGACATTGAGGAGAGAGAAGTTGTACGCTAAATTCTAGAAAAGTGAGTTTTGGCTAGAACGTGTGCAGTTTCTTGGTCACGTTATTGATAAGGATGGTATCTCTGTAGATCCATCGAAAGTGAAAGTTGTAATAAACTGGGATCAGCCGAAGACACCGTCAGAAGTAAGAAGTTTCTTGGGATTGGCAGGTTACTATAGGTGTTTTATTCAAGACTTCTCCAAGATCGCAACTCCGTTGACGAATTTAACTAGGAAGTCAATTAAATTTTTTTGGACAGAAAAGTATGAGGAGAGTTTTCAAGAATTAAAAAAATGATTGAGTTCAGCACATGTGTTATCATTGCCTAATGATACAGGGAATTTTGTGGTATATAGTGATGCATCACATAAAGGACTAGGATGTGTGCTTATGCAGAACGATAGAGTTATTGCGTATGCGTTGCGTCAATTGAAGGATTATGAGAAAGCATATCCGACTCGTGACTTGGAGTTGGCTGCGGTAGTGTTTTCTCTAAAGATTTGGAGGTACTATTTGTATGGAGAGAGGTATGAGATATATACAGACCATAAAAGTCTGAAGTATATCTTTACACAGAAATATTTGAATATGCAACAGATGAGATGGCTGAAGTTGATTAAAGACTACGACTGCGAGATTCTCCATCATCCCGGGAACGCGAATGTTGTTGCCGATGCCTTAAGTAGAAAGGGTAGGGAGAAATTAATGATGTTAACTGCATAGGAGAAGCTAGTAGCAGAAATGGCAAAGATGGAGTTGGAAATTAAATGTCCGACCGAATTAGATGAAAAATTGTTCCAGACGGGGAGCAGTTCAATGTTGGTGGATAAGGTAAGAAATGCATAACTTTAAGATGAAAACTGTGAAAAGATAAAAAGAAAAGTGTTTAAAGGTGAAGAAAATAAATTTAAAGTTGATTCGGAAGGGTTACTTCGATTTTAAGGGAGAATTTGGGTTACGCCAGTACCAAAAATTAAAGAGAAAATTTTGAGTGAGGCTCATAACTCACGATATTTGATTCATCCCTAGAAGTACGAAAATGTACCAGGAACTCAGACATCACTTCTGGTGGTCGAATATGAAAAAGGATGTTGCTGAATGCGTGGCAAAATGCTTAACATGTCATAAAGTTAAAGCTGAACATCAAAGGCCAAACGGATTGTTGCAACCGTTAGAGATACCGGAATGAAAATAGGAGCATATCACAATAGATTTTGCGGTAGTTCTTCCAATAACTCAACAAGGTTACAATGCAATCTCGGCGATTGTCGATTGATTGACGAAGTCGACACACTTTTTTCGAATCAAGATTAGATTTAACCTATATCGGTTGGGAAAACTGTATGCGAAAGAAATTGTATCAAGACACGGTGCCTCGCTGTCTATTGTATCAGATAGAGATCCACGTTTCACATTAAATTTCTTGAAACGACTATAGGAATGTTTTGGGACGCAGTTGAGAATGAGCACAACATATCATCCTCAAACCGACGGACAAAGTAAGAGGAAATGCAGAACTCCGCTATGCTAGGACAAAGTAGGAGAACGCTAGCTATTAGGACCAAAATTGGTGCACCAAAATGTCAAGATCATCAAGGTTATTCGGGCAAGATTAATAGCTGCACAGGATAGGCAGAAGAAATATGCTAATCAACCCCGAAAAAATCAGGAATTCGATGTCGGTAGTTTTATTTTCTTGAAAGTGTCTCCTTAGAAAGGGAAAATCTGGTTTGGTAGAAAGGGAAAATTAAGCCCTAGGTTTACAGGACCTTTTGAAGTGCTAAGATGAGTTGGTGAAGTGGCATATGAGGTAGCTCTACCTTCGGAATTAGAACATATTCATAATATTTTCCATGTTTCGGTGTTATGGACATATAAGCCCGATTATAAGCATGTTATAGAATATGAACTATTACAGTTTGAAAAATATTTATCTTATGAAGAAGTCCCTGTTTAGATTGTTTACAGAAAAGAGCAAGTACTAAGGAATAAAGTGATACCTTCTGTTAAGGTAATCTGGAGAAACCACAATACTAAAGAAGCTACGTTAGAACTTGAAGATGTTATGATGAAAAATTATCCTCAATTATTTTCTTAATTTATATAGCGATTCTAGGGACAAAATCTTGTTAACGAGGGAAGAATGTAACGAATGAATTTATTGAGCCGTGATTCTAGCGACATAATCCTTTTAAGAAGGGAATGATGCAACGAACGAGAATTTTTATGTAATTTAAAAATATTTATTGAATTAAATAAATATTTTAATTGATTTATTTATTGAGATAAATAAATAATTGATGAAATTGTGATGTAATAATTTAGTTAAAATGCGTTATAATAATTAAATTAATGAATAGAAATTTTATGATTTGAAGGTTTAATTTAATGAGATAATTAAATTAAATGAATTATTAAATAATTATAATGTTGTTCTAATTTAATTTAATAAATAAATTAGAGATTTATTAGTTATGGAATAAAATTATAATTTTTAATGGAAATTATAATTATAAGGCAAATATTAATTTAAATTATAAATTTAATTAAATTAGTTGTAGAATGGGTGTGACATAAGAACTATATAATATAATTATTATAAAAATAAATTAGGGGGGATTTTAGGGTGTAGCCAAACATGGCCTTAAGGCCTTTGGCATATTATAACTGTGCAGCCTTTGGGTTTTGTACCTGATGATTTAATTTGCGCGTAGTGGCTATATTAGTTTTGTTCCTTTACGCATTATTCCTAAAGCTATGAAACACAAAGAGTGTTAGAGAGAAATCGAGAGAGAGCAACAGACAAAATTGAGAGTATTCTTTGTAAATTGATAAGGATTAGGGGAGGAAGAAGGTTTTGGTCTAGCTATTCCATCATCTTGGTGACAAGGGATTAAGGTATAATCTATTCCTAATTTTCTAGTTTATTTTCCTTCAATATTTAGTCTCTATGATATTAGTTTTGTTGAATTGTTGCTTAAAATATTGATTATATGAGCATATAATCTGATAATTATCATATATAAGTAATCTCTAACGATCAAATTCATGGAATTGGTTTGTAGAAGAAAATTAAATTAACAGTGTTGTGTGTGTGTGTGTGTGTGTGTGTGTATATATATATATATATATATATATATATATATATATATATATATATATATATATATATATATATATATATGAAAGTGGCTTATTGAGACCAAAAAATTTATGTTCAATCCTTGTTATAATTTTTAAAGTGGTTGTGAATTGCGTTAGTATGTTAAGAAACGAAAATAATGTAATTTGAACAAATCAAAATCGTTGAAAATCGAAGTCGTAGTGACTGATTTTGCTATGTATGACAAAATATAAAAGTTAATATGAATTTAGAATTTAAGTCCTTAAATTAGTTGTTAAAAGGTTCTGATGTTAGAATTGCTTTTTAAATATTTGGTTTTGACTTTATAAAGCTTATAAACATCTGGGTTTGGTTAATTTAGTGTCGGGTGAAGAAATTGGAACTTTTGGTGTAGAATAGAGTCTGAGTTCGTGTTTCTGGAAAATTTAGTCTGGTCCAAGAGTAGCTAGGGCGCAGCCGCGCCAGTGGTCAAGCAGACCTAGTAATGAACTGCTAACAGTATAGTTGGGGAAATGTTAACCTAACTTATTTTAATGATTGTAGAGAAACCTGAAACATGTTATAAGACATAATAACACATTGTAATCATAAATTTGAAACTATAGATTATGAATTAATAAGTTTTGAAAGTCCATAATGTGATGTTATGAGAATTGGAGTTGTTTTGCAATCACCATGTTGTGTACTATAATATAATTGTGAGTTCGGGTTCATGGTACGTGAATGATTAGGATAATAAGATCTTAAGTTAAAGATTATAGACTTAACTAAAATTAAAACTAAACCAATGAAGTTTGTGTTAATATAACTAATTGGTATTGTGGTTCTAATGGTATATGTAAGGTATTTGGCGAACGTTTGTTATAATTATATAGCTTACGCACGAGAAAAGTTCTCTAACCCTAATTTTTCATTATGCGAGTTCCTAAACCTTATTTTTATGTTGAGCAAGTTTATTGATTCCATCTTGTTTACGATTATGCAAGCTCTTATATTCTAATTCCCTTACATTGAACAAGTGTCACATTCCTAACTTTCGTTTCTTACTACTCAAAGCATAAACTATTCAAGTTCATTGTCCCAAATGAGTTTTCTAACTCTTTTGGATGTAGTACTTTGTATATACAATGTCTATTCAATTATATATTGCTGATATTCAATCTTTGACTAAAGTATCATTGTTCAATCTTATATTATCGCGTTGAACCCTCGAATAGCTAATGAATCTTTATTGATTGGACTAATCCATAATTGATGAGTGTTCAAAAATTATAGAATCACTGTTAAGTTATTCCAAACCAAACTTTGTTTAGTGAGAAAATCCTAAAGTCAAATTGAGAAGAACAACCCTAATATAAGGGATTATGTACGCGTTAGCGTTTAGATATTTGTGCACAATACATGGTACGAAGGGTTGATCCCCCTAAGTACGAAAGTAAAGGTCTGTATAGTCTAATGACTGTTAAAGGTTGAAGTAAAAATACTTAATAACCTTGGGACATAGTTCATGGTCTTAAGACCCTCAGATATAAATCTTGAACTTGTTTTTTGTTCCTGATTCGTAGAACAAGTTCTCTATTATTCAGTATTCATTGCTTACCCTTATGTTACTATTATTATCATTCTTTATATTAGTGAGCAATTGTTTCCTCACTCTTGCAATTAACACTATAGCTAAAGTTGAGAAAGTTGAAGAGACGTCTACGAGCAAGGGCAAGATGTCCAAATGATGAAGACTTTGTTTAATTTTATTTACTAAATTTATGTTTTGAAACTTATTTAATTATGTGATGTATTCCGCAAACTTATGTAATAATTTAAGGTTAAATTACTTAGGATTATTTTAAGTTGATGTAACCCTTTAATGTGGAAGTTTATTGTTCGAGTTATTTAAGTTATGTCTTTATCATTGAATATGGGTTGATAGATGTAATTGTTTTGGTTAGTGAACACCAAATTCTGTGAGAATGAAGTACCTGGATTTGGGAGTGTCACAGGTTGGTATCAAAGCTTTAGGTTATGAACCTTAGGTGGGGGAAACCTTAGGAAGTAACATTTAAGGAGACAGAAAACATAGTGGTAATAAACTCTAATCTAGTTCTATGGAATGAATTTAGAAAATTCATTAAAGATAAATAATAAAAGACTTTATGTGCTATGCGTTAATAACTTATGTGCTCGCAAGTATCGAAGGGTGTCACATAATAAATAAAACTTAAAAGTATTTTGTTGTCAGGATGTCTAACGTTAAAGGATCCAGTCAAGTTAAGGAAGAGATACCTCAGGTGCCTATAGATGAGGAGCCCCGAGATGTCCATGTGGTTCGGGAGCAGTTGATCCAGAGGGAGCCTTCTCTGTTGGTCGCTGAGGAAGGACAGGAGAATGAGCATATGTTTGATCCTGAGGAGATAGAGGTGGAGGATGAGGAAGAGGATCTTGTGGAGTTTCCACCAAACTCCATATCAGTTAAGATGTATGATGAGCTGTGTGGCTGAAATATAGAATTACAAGACAAGATTGAGAAGTTAAAGGAACTGGCTGACATGCGTCAGGCTACTATAGAACAGAAGGATGTGGAGATTCAAGAACTCAACTCACGACTTGGGAACACGGAATGGAACCTAGTTCACACAGAAGGACATCAAGAAGAGCTATTGGCTGAGAATGAGTCCTCATTACCGGATTTGGGGGTGTCACACAATATCAAAAATCAAAATAAGTCCTCATTACAATTATTATCACATTATTTTATTGAATAGTGAGGACTACTATAGGCACCATCTTGGACCATCACTCCATTTCTTGACTAGTCCCATCTATATTCTCATTTCCTGAAGAGAACAATGAAATAAAAGGGTGAGCTCAACAAGCCCAGTAAAGAATATTATGACTAAGATAATGTAGAATAGATTATCCTTATTCCTCAACAGTATAAAAACTGATAGAATACAATAGACAACAAGTGTAGATCAACAACTGCAGTAGAACTAGCAATCCATTAGAAGAGTCAATTATAGTAGGATGTCTACTATCTTCTATGATTTAAAAGTTCATCATCAATATTTTATCTTTGTAACACAACTCAATTAATATTTCACATCAACAAATTATCCATGCACTACGGTCTAAGGATATTCATTAGTATCACCAGTGGTCATGATGATGTCAACCAACTGTCCATCTATGCATTACGGGCCAAAGAGTACTTTCACCACATCAATTTTTTGTAACATTACAGGTTATGATTATACCAATACACAATTCTTAGTCATAATCATACCAATCAACAGTCCATCTATGGACTACGAGTCAAAGATGACTTTCAACTCAATATAAGTATGAGGATGATAACAATGATATAAGGAATTAATCAAGTGAGATCAAGGATAAATATTAGAGATTTATATTTTAATTTATCTAGAGTTCAAGAATGTCCAAATTGTCAACATGATAACTAATTGTGAAGTAAAATTCAAGAATGATATTCATGTATTAAAAATAATCTTGACAGAAAAGAAACCAATTTTGTCGTGAATAGTACCCAAGTGAATAATACCCCGTGAATAGTACCCCACATGAAAATATTGAAATTTAATAAGAACGTTCAGACTAATATTCTAATGAAATGATATTAGATGAAGCGCAAATCTCAAGGAATTTCTAATCATTTTAGGAATTATAGAAGCAATACTTACCATATTAATTTTAGATTTAGGAATATGAAATGAAATAATATACGAAACTGCAAATGAATTTTCACCCGTCATGTAGTAATCTGCATAGACAGATCATTTCCACAACTTAATAAAGAATGAATACGAAGGGTTTTTCACCATGCATGCGGTAATCCGTGTAGACAAGTTATTCCCACAGATTAAGAAAGAATGAATACGAAGTGTTATTCCTCATGTATGCGATAATTCGCGTAGACAGGTTATTCCCACAGATTAATAAGGAATAGAATGACAACCCTTATGAGTATGAAGTAATATCACGAACGAATATGAAAGAAAATAACATCCATTACAAATAAGAAAGAAATAATACCCCTTACCTTAGTAGAAGATTAGATACTGCAATAGTGTAGTAGTAGAATACTCTTCTTCTTTCTCTCTGATTCACTCTCTATAATTTTCTCTTGTGAGTTTTAATGAATTGGTGACAATAAAAGAAGAAATAAGCTTCTATTTATTGATATTTTTTAGCTTAACCCTTACATTGTGAAGAGTCAAGTGGTCTGACGACTGATAATGTGAAAAGACAAGTGGTTTGACGTCTGTAATGTGAAAAGGCAAGTAGTTTGATGCCTGTAATGTGAAACGACAAGTGGTTTGACGTCTGGTAATGGCAAGTACTATTGAAAAAAGTGACTCTTAGATGATGACCTATGGGTCCCATGGAATAAACCAAACTTATAACAAACGTCTCATAACAAACCTCTTATTTATATCAAAGATTGAATAAATATTTACCACAAATCACTTTATGTTCAATCAATAC
Organism: Panax notoginseng; assembly: GCA_016801055.1. Lineage (NCBI taxonomy): Eukaryota > Viridiplantae > Streptophyta > Magnoliopsida > Apiales > Araliaceae > Panax > Panax notoginseng. The sequence continues at coordinate 160,696,037 of CM029018.1, read as the reverse complement.
ATTTTTAATCTTTCAACAATTCTTCATCAATAATATTATAACTCACAATACTGAAAATCAGATCATTCCCAGGAAAGAGGGGGCTTTCCGATAAGGACTTCTCCTTATTGGCGCGCAATTAAAGAACTTAACTCCTTTTCTCGACAGAACTTTTTAGACATTGTCAATAACGCAAATAATAATATGAATAATTGTGTTGTTTCAATTATTGATTTAATAATATAAAATATTATGCATATGATATTGTGACAATAATTGAATCAATAATATGAGATACTATACAACAACTACTGTGAAAATTATTAAATGAACTAAGTGACTTCTTAAGTAAGCATCAATAATCAAAGATACTATACAATATTGTGTGCTACTGTGCAACCACGCGTATTACTGTACTTTTATTACCGGGTATTTCAACAGTTATCAGTAAAAGTTTTACCGTTATTTTTATAAAAAGGTTATTTCTGTTGCTTTCTATATCCGATAGTTATTCCATTATGTGGGGTCCACTAATGATTGTGTCATCGTACGGATATTCCACGACCAAACGAATATTTTATGACAACTTTCTTACTTTACAAAATTTGCACATATCACTCATAACTATACAATTATATCAAAACACACCTTATTATTCAAAATAATATTTAGAAAAAATTAAATTTTTATTCATAAAAAGTTAAGGTCTTACATTATGTCTCAGCTAATTGTTTTGGCGAGATTAATATTTGTTGAAACTTGATATGTTCTAGTATTTAAACTATGTTGTTATTGAAAGATCAATGCCAATTATTTCGGCTAGATCGATATAGATCTTATATGTTGAAATCTTTAGCATTTCTTTAAATCCAAACCATATTGTTGTGATGCGGACTCTTGATGTAAGACTGAGATGAACAACCCTTATATAAATAGGACTTTGTGGTCGGATATTCGGCTGTTTTGCTATTTTTGAGTATTATGCTTAATATATGGTACAAAGAGTTGGACGCTCCAGGTACTTGCAGAGGGTTGATATTCATAAATGAATGGGTAGTTAAATGTTATTTGTATGATAGATCGTGAGCACCAAACCCGGGGTTAGGTAACCCAAATTTGGGGGCGTCACAATTTTTATATCCAATTTTCATGTCCACCTAGAAGAGCTCAATTTTTTAGGACATTAATTTTGTGATCAATATGTCAGATAAGTTTATTTCAAATCATAATGGGAAGATTTATATTCTAGTTGATTTGTTAATCTCTTAAAAATAGATTAAATTACCCTATTCAACCTGGTAGATTAAGGAACTAAAAAGAGATTAAGTTACACCGAAGGTGAAGGCAATGGCGAAGCTAAGTGTTTCACTGTGGGGTCAATTGATCCCACTAAAAAAATAATTATTTTATAATTTAAGGTAATTTTTAAAAATTTTAATTATTATATATAAATTAACCCTACTAAAATTTTATAAATTTTCTACTATATGACATCAAATTAAAATTTTATAACTTTGTCAATCAAATTTTAACCACATATGACTCATATCCTCTCAATATATGTATATCTCTCTATAATATTTTAAACTAAATAATTGTCTAATTTATATTATTTTTAAAAATAATTAATTAATTATGAATAGATGTGATTAAAAAAGCCTATTATGAGTTAATATATTGTATATATACCATATATTATTACTTATTACATTGTCATTGTATTATAGTATGTGTGTTTGTATGTGTGTGTGTGTGTGTGTGTGTATATATATATATATATATATATATATATATTTAATGTGTGTGTAACCCAAAAGTACAAAAGTATTAAAAAAATTAGCTCGGGAGCACTGCCTCCGAACCCCCGCCAAGTTATTTATAGCTTAGTAATATTTTTTACCCCACTGAATATTATTTCTCGTTAAAAAAATGTCAGGTAAATTCTCTGTTAATTGTGCGGAAGCCCTTGTTGTTCGTCAGTCAATGAGATTTACTATAGAGTTTGGCCTCACCAACATTGTGATAGAAAGTGATAGTAGTAGTGCTATCTGTAGACTACTTAATGCTCGGTCAGATGAGACTTATTAAGTACTATCTTAGATGATTGTTTATCATTATGAATGAATTTTATTGTGTTATCATTTAGTCATGTCCGACGTCAGGCGAATAGGGTAGCACTTGGAGTAGCTAATTTAGCTCAATCTGATATCCTTTCTTTTTCAATGTTTTGCTTAGATTCACTCTAGTATTTATCCTTTGAGTGTGCAAGACATTCAAATTTAAATTAAATTAAGGAGAGTTTATTTAATGGGATTCAATCCATAGCAACCGGTTGTTAGGGGCAGATCTACTTAAGGGGCAGCATAAACAACTGCCCATGCTGAAATTTTTTTTATATGTATAGGGCTAGGGTAAAAATATAAATTAATAAATTTAAGGGGGCAGATTAATGGAATAGTTAAAAATAGAGGGGGGGGGGCAAAAAAAATTCATAATTCAATTCTAAATACAAGTACAAAAATATTTTTAGTTTTAAAGCTTGGTAAAATCTTAGAAGTACTTTTTGTATAGTTTTTGGTTCATTAGCGTGTGAACTGTGAAGGATTATTTGATTCAAGTTTAAATTTTTTGTTATTGATTTGGTTGACTGTGGTTACTATTTGTTTGGTCTGATTAGGTTTTTGTTTTTAGGTTGTTTGATTTTCAATTAAAAATAAAATTATTTTGGTTGATTAGTTTCTGTCTTTTATTGTTAAAATTAACAATGATTTTGCCTTATTTTATAATGAGAAATGAAAAATAGAAAATGACTATGAACCTTTAGCATCCCCTTATTTCTAGTCGTTATAATTATTTTATTTTTCTACATCTAACTAATGGACCTTGTATAATTTTTGGTGTTTTAAGTATAAATTTTGGTTGATTTGATTTTCTTATTGCAAGTAAAACTTATTTGAAACTTATAAAAAGATACCAAAACTACTTTATACTTTGTAATTAATTTATGGTTTTGTTTGACTATAGAAAATAAATTTGGTTTGAGGCTTTGAGTATTTGGAGAATAATTCAAATTGAACAAGTAATTAAAATAAGCTTCTAAATTGTATCTAAATATTTTTTATTTGAAATTCTTTTTTTAGTTTGGAAGATGAATATTTATTGCAATTTGTAAACATTATTATGATAAGTTCAAATTTTTTTTATTTAAATATAACAAAAAAATTAATTAAAATTCGCTCTTGCTGGAAAAAAAATTCTTGGATTCGCCCCTGCCAGTTGCCATGGTCACTATTCCAGCAACCCACTTTTTAGCCGTTGATCAATTAATTGGAAGGCTTAGATTGAAAATAAATTCACCGCAGCTACTATAACATGTTATGCCCAAATAACAACTTCTAGTGGCTTTTATTTTAATATAACGGCCCCACATGGTCAAACTAAAATGTCAATTGGGTCCCACTTCGTCAAATTTTATTTAAAAAAAGGAATTTTTTTAAATACACGGACCGCTACATGTTTTAGCGGCTTTGCACACCTAAAAATCCACAAGTCAAAATATTGGTCCCACTTTGTCAGATTTTATAAAAAAAATGAATTTTTATTTTTTAATACACCAACGGCTTCATGCTGTAGCGGCTTAGCCTTTTTTTTTGTTTTCATGTGTGCCTCCTCGGGAATGAGCTGCTTGGGAATTAGTATTTTTGAAAAAAGTTGCTGACATGGCTGACACGGATAGACATGACGACTGGTTGAATTTTGAACCAAGTTAGCTGCTACATGTTGTAGCGGTTGCTTTCCTTTTCTCCTTATTTAACACTCCCTTTTCTCTATGATTTTCACCATTTACTTTCACCTTCAAAACGTTTTCTAGCCCATAAACTATCAGACAACCAAACCAAGAAAATAAAGAACATAAAGAAGACAAAAACAAGACGACGGGAAGAGAGCAAAACAACAACAATTTGTAGCGCAAATTAGAAATATTTGAAAGAATTTTTTATTTTTATGTATTATTATTATTATTATTATTATTATTATTATTATTGCTGTTGTTGTTGTTGTTAGTATTATTATTATTATTATTGTTGTTGTTGTTGTTCTTATTATTATTATTATTGTCATTATTATTATTATTATTATTATTATTATTGTTGTTGTTGTTGTTGTTGTTGTAGTTGTTGTTAATATTAATATTTATATTATTGTTATTATTTTTAATAATAATAATATCAATATTAATGTTAGTTATTATTGTCCTTATTATGATTGTTATTATTATGAATAATAATAGTAATTATTTTAATATTAATATTTATAGTCCTTATCATTATTCTTACTGTCATTATTAATAACAATATTTGTGTTATTATTATTATTATTATTGTTGTTGTTGTTGTTGTTGTTGTTGTTGTTGTTGTTGTTAATATTAATATTAATATTATTTTTAATAATAATAGTAATAATATTAATATTAGTTATTATTGTCATTATTATTATTATTACTATCATGAAGAAATATTTATAAGAATTTTTTACTTTTATGTAATATTATTATTGTCATTATTGTTGTAATTACTATTACTAGTGTTAATATTAATAATGGATTAATGTTGTAATTTTAGCTAAAAGATGGATTGTGACGCCCCCAAATCCGGGTCCCTTCGAACCTCGGATTCGGTTCGCCACGATACTACTATTGTCAACTATTTATATCTTTCATTCATAACTTAATGAATATAACTCTACTTATTACAATTTAGAATATAAATTCTTTCAAATTTCAGGATCTACACAATGACCCTAAACTTTTATAAGTTTCACAACTTGGTCATTTACTATTCCTGTTTTACATCACATTCGATATTATATAAATATGCGAAATAAATTAAACTTTTTCAATCTCCTTCGAAAATAAATCTTTTATTAATATCTTAACTTGAATCAATTACATATCCTTGAATCAAATTATGTTATGATTCATTTTATTCGAATTACTATATAAATTTTTACATCTCGATTTGAATTCCTCTATGTATCACATAGTACAACTTAACATGTATTACACATCATAAACTACTATCACGTACATCTCCTAGAACCTAAACATGGTTCAAGAGTATATATTTTAAACAAATGAATCAATCTCCTTTGATATTATTGATCTTTATCAATCAAGTAGCACGTAATCTTTACCGTGAATCATTAACTTGCAAAAGTGGTTATTCGCAAGGGTGAGCTCGACAGCCCAGCAATACTAACACTTTTCATGCAACACATAGCATATAATAACACACTCAGTTCATGCATTCATAATCAATTAATATTTTCTACGCATGTTACTTCACATATAACAAGCATAAAGATTTATATCACAAACATTTCATCAAAGATCAACTTTCACATTTCATACATATCTCATACGCATTTCATATATGTACATCAACATTTGCATAGCATAATATAGCTCAACTAACAGTTATCAAATTCATATATCGAATAGGAACTGAAAGAATTGCCTGATTCGTAGTTTATCAACTACGACTTAACTGCACTTCGTGTATTTCTACACAGTTATATAATCATGGATTCATATCCATTAGTAAAATATTTCAGGCATCCTCAATGTAATAACAATGTTACATTATTTTCTAACTAGGTTTGTAAAACTTACATTTCACTTTCTCATCACATTCTCGGAGTAGCTAGGTCCGTATAGGTATGCCTTAACCATTCGAACATGACATCAACATCCGTATATATCTATCACACACTTGACTCGCTACGTGATTGATATATTTAAAACTCGTATAGGTAAGTTCAAACGTATACATAAATGTCTAACTTAGTCGTAACTTCATACAACATCACCTATACTATATATTCATAGTACAATTTAGTTTGTAATACATTACAAATCCAAACAACATATCATTTCTTAATATCTTGAAAGTATTCCTTCGGACTTTAACATTCGAAAATCAAAATTAACATTCATCTCTATCACATAGCATGCTTCTTAACACCTTACCTAACATATTGGTCATATATTACAAGTTAAAGTAATCATATAAGTATGCTTCAAACATCATATCAAAAATAGATCACACAACTGACTGCAGCATGGCGCAGCTGCGCCCTGTCCAAGCTTAGGGACGGCGCAGCTGCGCTATCCCCTGGCCAGTCCAAGGTTGGACTTTTGCATTTCTTGGTTTCAGTCCAAACTTTAACACACCTACACACTTATACTTAAAATGCATACACGCTAGAGGTCTTTACATACTTGTATGACCACTTCAAGTTCGACCTTATATGTTAGGGACTTTAGTTTAGGATTTTCACGAAATCAAAACCAAATAGGGTTATGAAATCACTAGGTGAACTAATTAGCCTTATTAAAGAGGTTACATAATCTTTACTACATATGCTTGTACATATTCATATCTTTTACTCATAACTTGCATTATTTAACACTTTAAAACATGCTTTACCCTCATACTTGGTTTACTTTCATTATGTTTAGCATATAAGACTTATGTTTAGTTACATAATGAAACATAACATGGCATCTCGAGCCTTTAAAATCTAAATACTCATATAATGCAACATAAGTTCAAGAAAATGCTCGAGGTTGCCCTTGAAATCATTTTTCATGAATGATGCAATATAGCACATATAAATCATATCTAGGGATATTATAGACATAACATGACTTATAAATCCTTTAGAATCTAGATATCCATGTGATGCAACTAGATTTTGAAAATATGTTCAAGTTTGCTTTTGAAACCACTTTAAACTTGAACAATGCCACTCAACACCTACAAGACAACTTTAAGGCTCTATTCATATGTAGTCAAATCATGTTAACATGCTCGCAAGGTCAGAGTTTAAATCATGTAGTAGTCATGCATGTTAGTTCACTATGCTAAGCTTTTTCTTGAAAAACTAACATAACACAAAGCCTAATAAGGTGGTTGTGAACAAAGGAACTATGAATCACATGTCATGCTCGTTTACATCTGAAATCCATCATGTGTATAGACTACTTAGATCAGAACTTGTAGAACATAAGTCTCATAAAAGTTCATATTTTCACTAAAAACTTACTAATATGTGAGACCCCAAATTTTATGAATAAAGATTTAATTTTTTCGAAATATTTTTTTTAATATTATGGTGTGGATTTGAGATAGTGTTATAGTTGTGGGTAGTATTTATAAATTTTGCAAAGTATGCAAGTTGTTATATAATATTCGTTTGGTCGGGGAATATTCTTTTTATCGGAAAATATCCGTACGACGACATAATCATTGGTGGACCCCACAACGAAAGTATTGTCGTAGTAAGAAAAAGACAGAATTCTCTTTTTATAAAAATAGCGAAAGTGTTACCGTTAAAACTGTTGAACTACTCGGTAGTAAAAGTACAGTAATACGCGTGGTTGCATAGTAGTACACGGTATTGATTATTGATGCTTACGTAAGAAGTTACTCAGTTATACTCAATTATTGCTACAGTAATTGATGCATCATATCTCTCATATTATTGATTCAATTATTGTCACAGTAGCATCTGTATAATATGTTATGTTATTAAATCAATAATTGAGACGGCAAAGTTATTAATATTATTATTTGCAATATTAACGATGTCTAGAAGTTCTGCCAAGGAGAGGTTTGGTCACCTAATTGCGTGCCAATAGAAAGAAATCCTTATTGGAAAACCCCCTCTTTCTTAGGAACGACCTGGTCGATTAATATTGTGAATTATAATAAAGGAGATAAGTTTTGTTTTATTATTATTATAAATATAATAAAACAAAAAACTTTTTATATAAAACATAATACTTTTATAAAGTTATTTATTTTATTAGAATATAAATAGAATATATGATATTCTATTATGCATAGTATTTGCATAATGTCTGCATAGTATTTGCATAGTAAAATCTTTTTATATAAAATAAAATACTTTTATAAAGTTATTTGTTTTATTAGACTATAAATAGAATATATGATATTCTATTATGCATAGTATTTGCATAGTGTCTGCATAGTGTTTGCATAGTAATTTTTTTTATATAAAAAAGAATACTTTTATAAAGTTATTCGTTTTATTAGATTATAAATAGAATATATTATATTTTATTTATAAGATTTTGTTTTATTAGAATATTTTATTAATACTGCATAATAAATCAATATGGACCGTTCGTTTAAAAGTAAATCAATGTGGACCGTTCATGAATTAGTTACTATTCAGTCCATTCTCCTATAAATAGAAGCTCATTCCTTCATTATTTCTTACGCATTCACTGAAACTCTAGAGAGAGAAACTCTAGAGAGAGAAACTATAGAGAGAAAGAAGAAAAGTATTCTGCTACTTCACTACTCATATATCTAGTTTCTTCTAAGGTAAGGGGTATTATTTCTTACGTCTTCATGAAGAGAACTTCTGTTATTCCATTCTTTATCATTATGTTGGAATAACCTGTATATGCAAAGTACCGCATACATGGTGAAATTCTTCTGTTATTCCATTCTTTATTATTCTGTTGGAACATCCTGTCTGTGCGTTTACGCATGACCTGGTTCCGTTCTTTATTATTCTGTTGGAACATCCTGTCTGTGCAGTTTACGCATAACCTGATTCCGTTCTATATTATTCTATTAGAACAACCTATCAGTGCGATTTACGCATGACCTGGTTCCATTCTTTATTATTCTGTTGGAATAACCTGTCTGTGCGGTCTATCGCATGCATGGTGATTTCTTCTGTTATTCTATTATTTATTATTCTGTTGGAATAACCTGTCTATTTGAATTATCACATGCATGGTGAATGATCCTTTGTATTCATTCCTAATTAAATTATAGAAATGATATGTCTAAGTGGATTACCGCATGGCGGACGAAAATTCATTTGCAGTTTCATATATTCTCTTATACTCAGTTGGTTAAAGCTTTGACTTCTATACTCCATGAAATTAGTAGAATATCCTTGACATTTGTGCTTCATCCAATATCTTTTCATGGAAATATTCTTCTGAGCATTCTTAAATTTTACTCCATAAATAAGTATCTTGTTGACAATTTGGACGTTATTGGTTCCTAGATAAATTAATTCTTGAATTTGTTTTATTGAATTCTTATATCATTGTCATCATCCCCATGTTTATATTATGTTGAAAGTCATCTGTGGCCAGTAGTGCATAGATGGACTTGGTATGATTATGACCAGGGACTAATCGGTATAATCATGACCGTAATATTACAAATGATGTGGTAAAAGTCCTAATTAGATCGTAGTGCATTGATGGACAGTTGTTGGCATGATCATAACCATTGATGAATACACGAATATCCTTGGGTCGTAGTGCATGGATAATTTGTGGTTGTGATACTAATGAATATCCTTGGCCGTAGTGCAGGGATGATGTGGATTATTTATTAAGCTGAGTCCCAACGATAAAAGTGATGAAAAGCCTTTTTAAGAATAAAAGATAGTAGATTTTATTCTCTACTTGAGTCTTTTAATGGATTGCTAGTTCCGCTGTAGTTAAACTTGACGTTTGTTATATTGTATCAGTTTAACACTGTTGAAGGCTAACGATAATTTATTCTGCATTATCTTAGTCATAATATTTCTTACTGGGCTAGTTGAGCTCACCCTTTTACTTTCATTATTCTCTTCAGGAAATGAGAACGTAGCAGGGACTAGTCGGGGAATGGAGTGACGGTCCTGATGATAGCATTAGTAGTCCTCACTATTCTATGAAACATTGTGATAATAAATGTATTGAGGACTTATTTTGAGTTTGAATACTGTCTAGAAGATAATATTTGTATTAAAACTCACAGCTCATGTTGTATATTTAAGATTGTATTTGTATTCTGTACCATGTATTTGGCGACTCAAAATAGGTGATGTATACTTATTTTGGGGGCGTCACAGTTGGTATCAAAGCTTAGGGATATGATCCATGGCTGAGATGTGAGATAAGAACTAGGAGGGGAGAGACGGGGAATTCTTTCGCTAGTATGACCTACTTAAGTTTATTTGGTATTTAATTGGTCGGCCAGAGTATAGGGATAATATGTGATATGTTAATTAACCCTTGTTTTGTGGCAGTATTTGAAAATGACATCTGAGAATGTTGAGAACATCAATGGAGCATAGGAGACCGTTGAGTCTCCACAGATCAATATTCAGGATAATGTGCATCAGGAAGGCGACAATCCTCAGGCAAACAACAACACCAATCAGATGATGAACGATGGGATGTTCAGAGGCTTTATGCAATTCATGCAACATCAGGTGAGAGAGACTCCTGTTTAAAATGTAGGTGGAAATAATGGCAACCCACGGTCGATCACCGCTAAGCAGTTTACGGAGCTAGGACCACTGGAGTTTTTGGGAAATTAAGCCAAAACCACTTAAGGCGAAGACGTGGTTAAAGCAGATCACCAAGATATTTGATGTCTTGGGATGCTCTAAGGAGCAAAAGGCTCCTTTTATCACCTTTATGTTGCATGAAGAAGCAGATTACTGGTGAAAATCTGTAAAACGTACCCAGCCTGACTCACTGAAGATGTCTTGGGAGAAGTTCTAATAATTGTTCAACGACAAGTACTTTTCTGAAAGTATTCGTCACATTAAAGAGGTAGAGTTCATCAAGCTGGAGCAAAACAATATGACCGTGTCACAGTACGAAGCCAAGTTTGCCGAGTTGTCCTGGTTTGCGTCCCATTTGGTGTATAATGAGAAGAGAATGACGCGAATGTTTCTAAGAGGTTTAAAACCCGATATACGTCAATACCTCATTTCTCATAAACTTTGTTTATATTCAGATGTTGTGAATATGGCTCAGTTATTGGAGCACGATAATGAGTCAGCACAACCAAAAGGTAATGACCAGCAACACGATAATAATCATACCGGTGGCAATGGCCATCAGAACAATGATAACCATCATGGGGGAAATTATCATGCCCAGAATGGTAACCACTTCGGTGGTAATCATGGCCAAGATAATAGGAGTGGAAATTTCAAGAAGAGAAGGTTCAATAATGATGGAAGGACGTCAGCACCAACACCCGTTGTTAAGGAAGGAGAATGACCACCTATCATATGCTTCAAATACAGAGGGGAGTGACACATCAGTCCAAACTGCGCAATGCCATCCAAAGCTTGTTATAATTGTGGAAGAGAAGGTCACCTAGCCCGATTTTGTCGTTCACCGAAGATAAGTTCAGCTAGGATGGACGCACCAAAGGATGTCTAAGACAAGTCAAAGCCTGTAGTTTAAGTGAGAGTGTTTATCGAGGAACTCGAACGAAGTTGTCACGGGTAAGTTAATCATAAACGCTTACGAAATCTTTACCTTATTCGATATCGGTTCTACCCATTCTTTTATCTCTCTTGCTTGCGCTCAATGTTTAAATTTAACCCTAGAGAAGTTAGACTTTGACTTATTGAAACTTAGTTAGTGGAAACCTTTGTTACCTCCACTGTTTATAAATCTTGTTTAATTCAAATCGACACTTTCACGTTACCTGTCGATCTTATCTCTTTGAAAATACTTGTCTTTGATTTGATTTTTAGAAATCGATTGGTTAACTACTCATCATGCTTTTCGTAAGGCTGATAGCTTTCATATTCCTAACCAACCTGTTATGTGAATTCAAGCAACCAAACCACTAAAGTTAATCATTGTTATATCAAGCCATAAGTAAAGAGCCCCAATCCTTTCGTTGTTGACTTCCTTGTGTGAAATGCACCGAAGCCAGACTTTCTGTAGGCGACGTCGTGAATGACGATGGCAAGTTGATAGGTATCAATGTGACGTACTATCCAAGTCTTGGATGAGAGTCACAGTTTTGAATGACATTTCTATTGTTAATAAATTTCCTGACGTATTATCTGAAGACTTCCTAGCCTACCCTAGAGCGTGAAATCGAATTTTGTATTGACCCCAGTACAAAACTCATTTTTTCAACCCTTAAATATTTCTTCAACGTATAATGCGCCAAAGACGTTGGCTCGAGCTATTGAAGATTACAATCGTACCATTCAATACCATCGTAGAAAAGTGAACGTGGTAGCTGACGCGATGAGTAGAAGATCGTATGCGTTTACGAGTGCGATGTTGTTAACACAAAAACCCATTTTGTATGACTTGCAAAGGATAGAGAAAGAGTTAAAGACTCCAGGGACCCATGTGATGATGGCGAATATACGAGTAGAATCGACTTTAATCGATAAAGTTAAAGCCGCTCAAGCTACACACCCGAATCTGATGAATGTGAAGAAGAAGGTTCAAGAGGGCGTTATTCTAGAAGCAAGAATCGACGAAGAGAGGAAATCTCAACCCTCGATTTAATTAGCCCATTTGAAATCCTCGATCGAGTAGGAACTGTGGCTTATAGACTCGTTTTACCGCCAAGTTTGTCGCGTGTTCATAACATTCTTTTTCACGTATCGATATTACATAAATATGTGGACGACCCGAACTACATTATTGAATTGGAATTGGACAAGATAGCAGAAGATTTAACGTATGAGGAGATACGTGTTAAAATCTTGGATAAGAAAGATTATATTCGACACTCAAAGGTTATACCTCAAGAGTTAGAATTTGAAGTGAAGTCAAGGTATCCTCACCTATTTTGCATACCAGGTACGTACGTAAATTTTGAGGGCAAAATTTCATGAGGGGAGATTGTGAGACCCAAAATTTTATGAATAAAAATTTAATTTTCTCAAAATATTTTTTTTAATATTATGGTGTGGATTTGAGATAGTGTTATAGTTGTGGGTAGTATTTATAAATTTTGCAAAGTATGCAAGTTGTTTTATAATATTCGTTTGGTCGGGAAGTATTCTTTTTGTCGAAGAATATCCGTACGACGGTATAATCATTGGTGGACCCCACAACGGAAGTACTGTCGTAGTAAGAAAATGACAGAATTATCTTTTTATAAAAATAACGGCGAAAGTGTTACCGTTAAAATTGTTGAACTACTCGGTAGTAAAAGTACAGTAATATGCGTGGTTGCATAGTAGCACATGGTATTGATTATTGATACTGTAACGCCCCGAAATTCGGTCTATTTCCACATCCGAATTCCGTACGTCACTGTCATACTTTCTTCCAAACATACATCATTATATACTAAAATATAATAACATATATTCTAAAATCCCAGGTTCTATAACCACAAAACCTCTTTCATTACAAATAATGATAATTACATTATTCTTTACATCTTACACGAGTGACTTCCATCCGCCACAAAGGATTCATAACTGTTCATTAAACTAGTTTATAGTTAAATTCTATCATTCTATATTACAAGTCTTCACTTGCTCTTCACGCACATTCATATAATGAATGGCACTTCGTCTAAATACCGCTCAGCTTGATCTTACGGGATCCTTAAGTTCTTTCTAACCTCGTTCGCTGAAAATGTTTTTATTTAAAGCAAGTGTGAGCATTCAATTGCCCAGCAAGTCATACAGTTGAACAAACAACTTCAAGAGTTTAAACATTTTTCAGAACTTCAATAACCGAACAAAGGTTACGAAGCAGCTTGAATAATAGGAATATTCTTGATTCCTATCATTTTAAAACATTAGTCACATGCACTTTGAAATACTTTCATTCTCTACTTTCTTTCATTCACAATCGGTCTGGCTAGAATCAATAGCACAGACTTAACAATAACGGTTCATGTATAAACCGAACATTCTTTTATTGAACAGTTGAAACATAGAACAGTTCATCTCACAGAAACACCGAAGTGCTCACATTGTGGCTCAAGGCCTCATACATACTACCATCTTGTACATATATCACACATTCACACATAGACAGAACCTCTTAAGTTCAACATCTGAGAAGTTTTAGAAACTAGCATTCATTTAAAATATGAATGAAGTTAGGAAACTTGCCTTATGCATAGCTACAACTTACAGTTTACGCTGAAATGCTTATTCCAAAACCCTATATAACAAATAAGGAAATAACAAGTGCACCAATTAGTCATATACTTGACTTACGCATAGGTTTACTTAACTTTACTTCTTAAGGTTCGCGCTATTGTAATTTAAGTTTACGCGACTAACTTTCATTACCAGATTATGGCTTTATGACATACTGAGATGTCTTACTCAACACGTTCATCATCTTTGATGATTCACATTCTTATCTTCTTCTTATACTTCTTTAGGACTCAGCACACATCGCTTTTCTGCTAGTAGTCCATATGGTACTCTGAGTGGTTTCCCACAAACAACCAACAAACAAGTTCCCGTCTCATCTACACTGCCCACACAGTGAGTTAGATCGGTTGCCAGTTTTGTATATACCTTCGCTCTCTGAAGGAATTGTTTAGCCCAGCTCCCATATGTCAACCATCAAAGGTTACGATTGTACTACAACCTAACTTACCTTAACTTATCTGAACCATTAAACTATAATGTTCGTTAAGTCAACTTCTTATTCCTTATGGCTTTCTGGCAACTAAATGCCATACCTCAGGAATCATTCTTTATTGTCTAAGTCATACATTCTTTTGTATACTCGAAACAATCATTCATTGTCAATACTATGAGACCATAGCGTTAAACAGTTCATATGAACCTATTCATATCTTACAACGTCCGGTTCCCTCAACTCGGAACATTGTCCAAGTTATACTTATTAACTCGGCTTCTTAACGTTATACGTTATTATCTTCAATTTAGTATCTTCACCGCTCACAGGTTTAATCAATAGTCTTCACTATCATACGGTCAAACCATACACGGGGTGTATGTTCTACCCGTTTAATAAATGTGTACACCCAACCTTCACGTCGGTTAAAGTGTTCAACGTTTATATTTCAATCTAACATTCTTATCCGACTTATATCAGACTTTCATTACTCTTATTACCGTTCGCTACGGCTTTCTTGATACCATTCGTATCTTACTTACTATCTTTGTCAACGTCTATGTCATACAACCAAGGTATACTTAGCACGTTCGTCAAACGCGAATACGATTCACGAGGATCGTTTACGTATTCAACGTTCACGTTGCTCGTCTCTTAATCTCTCATTCAACCGTTACTCACAGTTCCAATTACTTTCATCATTATCCATCCCATAAACCCCATGTTCATTATTCTTTCTTAATGTTGAAGCCATACCGTTCGTTGTATGCTAAGACCGATCGTTCATTGTAACTACGTTGCGTTCACAACGTCTATACGCTTTACATTCATCTCTCAATGCCATGTCATAACACCAAAATGTTATACATTAACATCGTCAACTAACGTCTAAGGAATCACAACCATAGCAATCCCTCACGTTTGTTTATCGCGACTACGGTCCCCAGACATCGGTTCCGTAACCCGCATCTACATTCTTTGTCTTTTATTCTCGTTTAATCTTTTCGTTCAACCTTTATTAAAGGTTTAAGATACTTGATTAAGTGTTACATTACGTGAACTATATGTTCATACTTCTTTCTTGCACATCCCCCAGTATCTGAGAACTAAAAATCTCATTTCTGGGCATTGCTATGCACTGGCGCTGCGGCGCCGTGCCCTTCCTTTCCTCTCGCGCTGCGGCGCCACTCTCTAAAAGTGTATGGCCGAGCTCGCGCTGCGGCATCCCTTCTCACGCTACGGCGCCCCTTCTCGTGCTGCGGCGCCAAGACAAAAACCTAAAATTTTTTTTCTAAGTGTTAAGTCAAGTTTGAGATGCTTACTTTACGATCTCATAACTTCTTCGTTATAACTCAGAACGAGGTCATTCCAAAGCCATTCTCTTCCTTATCTTACGTACTTCAATACCCCTCAGACAGAACTTTGTTCTGAATCCGTTAACATACCATGCGATTGGCTTAATCTTAACCCTTCGTTTATTTTACGCTTTTAACGTTCTTCGTTCGTTCGTCCGTAATTCGGTCATCCGAACTCGGAATTCGTTCGTTCTTGAGTCCACGACTCACGTTTTATAAGTTCTCTTACATTCTTATGAAACCCTACATGTTCGGGTTCAGTTACTAACTTTCTAATTCTCATTCGTCTTTTACGAAATTTCGCCATAACTTCGTTATAGCTCAATTTAAATCCGTTCTTCATGAACGTTTCTAACGTTCCTAACCAAGAAAGAAGCAACTAACTTATACACGATGGTTTTAAACTTGTCCATCAACAACATTTACACTACGACGGTTTTAAATTTGTCCATCAACAACGTTCTACGCGTTCTTCGCGTGTTCTTCGCGTTCTTCGTTTTTAATCGATATTTTGGATTACGATTTCACTTTTTCTTGGAATTTGATATTATAGAACACCATTCTTTACTTAATTCACCTACTCGTTCATAATATTCATTCGGATTGCTCAAAATCCTCACGAATCTTATATTTGCTTAAGAAATTTATAAACTAAATTTCTTATTTCTCATTTCTTATTTTCTCATGATTTCAACCATATGAAATCATTACTAACATCTTTTACTCTTTATTCTCAATAAGTTATGTTTTAAACATATTAAACTTAAAGAAAATAGTAGAAGAAACTAGGGTTCGGATTACCGTTCTTCTTTATTTCTCTTCCGTTTGACAAATCCGGCGATTTGCTAGCTTTTCTATTTCACGACCACTTTGGATCCGAGCCTTCATGATCATGCTCTTCCTCTTCTCTCCCAACCGAGCTCTCTCTATCTCTCTCAAGTTCTAGGATTTTCAAAATCCTAGAAAATGAAAGTTAAGCTTTCTATTTATAGAAAACCAAAGCTAAGGGCAAAATAGTCATTTTGCCCCCACCTCCTTACTATTCCAAACTTTGAAACCAAGTTAACTTGGCCACCACCCTTACTTGGTGGCCAAGTGGCCGACCCACATGCCCATGGGTCACCCCATGGGTTGCCCCAATGGTTTTTACCCATCCGTTTACCCATTGGTTCGATCCGCGGTTTCTTTTCTTGGTTTGGGCCTTAACCCTTATTCATATTTGGCCTAACTTGGGCTTGATTTCATAAATCATTGGGCTTGACATAATCCAAGTCCAATTGGATTCTACAAAGTCCATGAACTCAAAGTCCATTAAGACTAATCGTATTCTACGCATTCCATTCTCGTATGCTCGTATTCTCCTCGTATATTGTTCGTACGATATTCGTATTATACGTCGTACTAATCTTCGTAATATGCTCGTATAATAACTCGTATCATACTCGTATTTCTCACGCATAATAACCCTAATTATTATACGCGATCATAATATTCTCGGAACTCACATTCCCTAACCCTTAGGTTTTGAGTCCGCAGGCGAAAACTTCGTTTTTGCCATAACTGAAATATTATTGAATATTCCATCACGTCTTAAGATTTCACGCAATCAAGAACTTCTCAGAATTTCAAAAATAATCTCCGAGCAGAAATAGGTGAATAGTGCCTATTTCTTCTTTTTTCCCGAAAAATATTTTGTTCCCGGAAAACTTTTATTTTCGTCTTGAAAATTCTTACTCGTTCAGTCTAGCTCGTAGCCAGAATCCTCCCGATTAATAATCATTCTAGGTTATAGAACGATTAATGAACACATAGCACAGAATAGTATTAATAAAAATTCATTTTATTAATAACTAATTCTTTAACATAAATTCTTGACAATCCGATTTTCCGGGTTGTCACATTCTTCCCTCCTTCAAATAATTTCGTCCTCGAAATTTTAGCTTACCCTTCTCCTCAACTTCTCTTCAAAGAAGTTCTTATCTTTCCATCATTCCTAACCTCCGTAACCTATCCAGAATCATGAAGCGAAAGGAATAACTAGGAATATAAAAATTCCTTTAAAACATTTCATTCTTTTGTTGAGGGGTCAAATTGACCATGAACTCTTACAAGGTTAAACAGCCTCTCGCCGTAAACCTTTCTTACACGGTAAATTTACAATCACAAAGAAGGTAAACTACCTCTTCCATACGTAGGTGATCAGCCTAACGTATAACCCCATTTCAGGGTATGTTCACCTCAGACTTAGTACCAAAAATTTGGATACTTCTTGAAACATTCGTCTAGTCAACTTGCTTGACCTCGAATATTTCTTAAAAAAAATTTCAAAATGTTTCATGACGTCGTGATACCGTACTCTTTACAGTATGTTGAGGACTTCGTCAGTTTATGACTTCGTCATTATACATCATACCATAGCAGGTTATTGATCCTCTGATCAAATTCCATACCAGGTTTAATTGCATTAACAACTCCATCTTTTTACCATCCTTGCATCAAATGCACTGATGATATAAAATTCATTTTGATATTTTAAATCAATTTCTGTCCAGCCGAAACAATTGGCATAGACATAAAAAGCATAGCTCTTTTAAAATTCATTGGTTCCAAATAGTTGAACCAATTCTTTTCTTTTTCAAAATGTACAATTCAGCACGATTTGAATAAACTTCGAAATCTAGCATAGCTAGAGGATTTGGAATATCCTATTCTCCATCTTCCTTCATTGTCTTTTTGCGACAATACTTAAACTTCTATAGCACCTTCAATGATAAGTCTACTGAAAATACTTCGTTTTCAGTCTAAACATTCTTATTTCTTAGTACAGTCCATCAACTTACCACACATTATGGGTTCAGGAACTTTCCACAATAATATGAGTTTAAGAACATCCAGACAGACCTTTGGCGTCCATTCGCTGAAACATTCGAAAACATACCATACTATTATGAGTCACAAACTTACCATAAGTATGAGTTTCAAGACTCGCACCTACCTTAACCTTCTTTATCTATCAAGTATATACATGAGAAAAGATTCACCTTCTCGTCATATACATTTTTATAGCATGACCAATTCCAATGATTATCACTGTAATAAACTGAGTAGTTGTTACACCAAGAACAAACCTCTGCCCATACAAAGATTCATACAACTCAGCCATCATAGGAGTCCTCAATTGAAATTTTACAACTTCTAACTTCCTCTCTACTTAATACTAATTTCCTTTAATTCGTATACTACCATTTACAACTCAATCTGAGTTCTTCTTCCCGTACTACTTCGTAGTACCATTCATTCATAGCCTTAGCTATAAATCATTCATCGTTTAATAGCTCATCTGTTACTACGATTTACTATGATCACGTGGTGCTCTTCTTATCATTCTCTCTACGATTATAGTCTTAGGTACTCTTACCTAAGATTTATAACCTATCAGCTCTGTTACCAACCTGTAACGCCCCGAAATCCGGTCTATTTCCACATCCGGATTTCGTACGTCACTGTCATACTTTCTTCCAAACATACATCATTATATACTAAAATATAATAACATATATTCTAAAATCCCAGGTTCTATAACCACAAAACCTCTTTTATTACAAATAATGATAATTACATTATTCTTTACATCTTACATGAGTGACTTCAATCCGCCACAAAGGATTCATAACTGTTCATTAAACTAGTTTATAGTTAAATTCTATCATTCTATATTACAAGTCTTCACTTGCTCTTCACGCACATTCATATAATGAATGGCACTTCGTCTAAATACCGCTCAGCTTGATCTTACGGGATCCTTAAGTTCTTTCTAACCTCGTTCGCTGAAAATGTTTTTATTTAAAGCAAGTGTGAGCATTCAATTGCCCAGCAAGTCATACAGTTGAACAAACAACTTCAAGAGTTTAAACATTTTTCAGAACTTCAATAACCGAACAAAGGTTACGAAGCAGCTTGAATAATAGGAATATTCTTGATTCCTATCATTTTAAAACATTAGTCACATGCACTTTGAAATACTTTCATTCTCTACTTTCTTTCATTCACAATCGGTCTGGCTAGAATCAATAGCACAGACTTAACAATAACGGTTCATGTATAAACCGAACATTCTTTTATTGAACAGTTGAAACATAGAACAGTTCATCTCACAGAAACACCGAAGTGCTCACATTGTGGCTCAAGGCCTCATACATACTACCATCTTGTACATATATCACACATTCACACATAGACAGAACCTCTTAAGTTCAACATCTGAGAAGTTTTAGAAACTAGCATTCATTTAAAATATGAATGAAGTTAGGAAACTTGCCTTATGCATAGCTACAACTTACAGTTTACGCTGAAATGCTTATTCCAAAACCCTATATAACAAATAAGGAAATAACAAGTGCACCAATTAGTCATATACTTGACTTACGCATAGGTTTACTTAACTTTACTTCTTAAGGTTCGCGCTATTAAAATTTAAGTTTACGCGTCTAACTTTCATTACCAAATTATGGCTTTATGACATACTGAGATGTCTTACTCAACACGTTCATCATCTTTGATGATTCACATTCTTATCTTCTTCTTATACTTCTCTAGGACTCAGCACACATCGCTTTTCTGCTAGTAGTCCATATGGTACTCTGAGTGGTTTCCCACAAACAACCAACAAACAAGTTCTCGTCTCATCTACACTGCCCACACAGTGAGTTATATCGGTTGCCAGTTTTGCATATACCTTCGCTCTCTGAAGGAATTGTTTAGCCCAGCTCCCATATGTCAACCATCAAAGGTTACAATTGTACTACAACCTAACTTACCTTAACTTATCTGAACCATTAAATTATAATGTTCGTTAAGTCAACTTCTTATTCCTTATGGCTTTCTGGCAACTAAATACCATACCTCAGGAATCATTCTTTATTGTCTAAGTCATACATTCTTTTGTATACTCGAAACAATCATTCATTGTCAATACTATGAGACCATAGCGTTAAACATTTCATATGAACCTATTCATATCTTACAACGTCCGGTTCCCTCAACTCGGAACATTTTCCAAGTTATACTTATTAACTCGGCTTCTTAACGTTATACGTTATTATCTTCAATTTAGTATCTTCACCGCTCACAGGTTTAATCAATAGTCTTCACTATCATACGGTCAAACCATACACGGGGTGTATGTTCTACCCGTTTAATAAATGTGTACACCCAACCTTCACGTCGGTTAAAGTATTCAACGTTTATATTTCAATCTAACATTCTCATCCGACTTATATCAGACTTTCATTACTCTTATTACCGTTCGCTACGGCTTTCTTGATACCATTCGTATCTTACTTACTATCTTTGTCAACGTCTATGTCATACAACCAAGGTATACTTAGCACGTTCGTCAAACGCGAATACAATTCACGAGGATCGTTTACGTATTCAACGTTCACGTTGCTCGTCTCTTAATTTCTCATTCAACCGTTACTCACAGTTCCAATTACTTTCATCATTATCCATCCCATAAACCCCATGTTCATTATTCTTTCTTAATGTTGAAGCCATACCGTTCGTTGTATGCTAAGACCGATCGTTCATTGTAACTACGTTGCGTTCACAACGTCTATACGCTTTACATTCATCTCTCAATGCCATGTCATAACATCAAAATGTTATACATTAACATCGTCAACTAACGTCTAAGGAATCACAACCATAGCAATCCCTCACGTTTGTTTATCGCGACTACGGTCCCCAGACATCGGTTCCGTAACCCGCATCTACATTCTTTGTCTTTTATTCTCGTTTAATCTTTTCGTTCAACCTTTATTAAAGGTTTAAGATACTTGATTAAGTGTTACATTACATGAACTATATGTTCATACTTCTTTCTTGCACATCCCCCAGTATCTGAGAACTAAAAATCTCATTTCTGGGCATTGCTATGCACTGGCGCTGCGGCGCCGTGCCCTTCCTTTCCTCTCGCGCTGCGGCGCCACTCTCCAGAAGTGTATGGCCGAGCTCGAGCTGTGGCGTCCCTTCTCGCGCTGCGGCGCCCCTTCTCGCGCTGCGGTGCCCCTTCTCGCGCAGCGGCGCCAAGACAAAAACCTAGAAATTTTTTTCTAAGTGTTAAGTCAAGTTTGAGATGCTTACTTTACGATCTCATAACTTCTTCGTTATAACTCAGAACGAGGTCGTTCCAAAGCCATTCTCTTCCTTATCTTACGTACTTCAATACCCCTCAGACAGAAATTTGTTCTGAATTCGTTAACATGCCATTCGATTGGCTTAATCTTAACCCTTTGTTCATTTTACGCTTTTAACGTTCTTCGTTCGTTCGTCTGTAATTCGGTCATCCGAACTCGGAATTCGTTCGCTCTTGAGTCCACGACTCACGTTTTATACGTTCTCTTACATTCTTATGAAACCCTACATGTTCGGGTTCAGTTACTAACTTTCTAATACTCATTCGTCTTTTACAAAATTTCGCCATAACTTCGTTATAGCTCAATTTAAATCCGTTCTTCATGAACGTTTCTAACGTTCCTAACCAAGCAAGAAGCAACTAACTTATACACGATGGTTTTAAACTTGTCCATCAACAACATTTACACTTCGATGGTTTTAAATTTGTCCATCAACAACGTTCTACGCGTTCTTTGTGTGTTCTTCGCGTTCTTCGTTTTTAATCGATATTTTGGATTACGATTTCACTTTTTCTTGGAATTTGATGTTAAAGAACACCATTCCTTACTTAATTCTCCTATTCGTTCATAATATTCATTCGGATCGCTCAAAATCCTCACGAATCTTATACTTGCTTAAGAAATTTATAAACTAAATTTCTTATTTCTCATTTCTTATTTTCTCATGATTTCAACCATATGAAATCATTACTAACATCTTTTACTCCTTATTCTCATTAAGTTATGTTTTAAACATATTAAACTTAAAGAAAATAGTAGAAGAAACCAGGGTTCGGATTACCGTTCTTCTTTATTTCTCTTCCGTTAGACAAAGCCGGCGATTTGCTAGCTTTTCTATTTCACGACCACTTTGGATCCGAGCCTTCATGATCATGCTCTTCCTCTTCTCTCCCAACCGAGCTCTCTCTATCTCTCTCAAGTTCTAGGATTTTCAAAATCCTAGAAAATGAAAGTTAAGCTTTCTATTTATAGAAAACCAAAGCTAAGGGCAAAATAGTCATTTTGCCCCCACCTCCTTACTATTCCAAACTTTGTAACCAAGTTAACTTGGCCACCACCCTTACTTGGTGGCCAAGTGGCCGACCCACATGCCCATGGGTCACCCCATGGGTTGCCCCAATGGTTTTTACCCATCCGTTTACCCATCGGTTCGATCCGCGGTTTCTTTTCTTGGTTTGGGCCTTAACCCTAATTCATATTTGGCCTAACTTGGGCTTGATTTCATAAATCATTGGGCTTGACATAATCCAAGTCCAATTGGATTCTACAAAGTCCATGAACTCAAAGTCCATTAAGACTAATCGTATTCTACGCATTCCATTCTCGTATGCTCGTATTCTCCTCGTATATTGTTTGTACGATATTCGTATTATACGTCGTACTAATCTTTGTAATATACTCGTATAATAACTCGTATCATACTCGTATTTCTCACGCATAATAACCCTAATTATTATACGCGATCATAATATTCTCGGAACTCACATTCCCTAACCCTTAGGTTTTGAGTCCGCAGGCGAAAACTTCGTTTTTTCCATAACTGAAATATTATTGAATATTCCATAACGTCTTAAGATTTCACGTCAAGAACTTCTCAGAATTTCAAAAATAATCTCCGAGCAGAAATAGGTGAATAGTGCCTATTTCGTCTTTTTCCCCGAAAAATATTTTGTTCCCGGAAAACTTTTATTTTCGTCTTAAAAATTCTTACTCGTTCAGTCTAGCTCGTAGCCAGAATCCTCCTAATTAATAATCATTCTAGGTTATAGAATGATTAATGAACACATAGCACAAAATAGTATTAATAAAAATTCATTTTATTAATAACTAATTCTTTAACTTAAATTCTTGACAATCCGATTTTCTGGGTTGTCACAGATACTTGTGTAAGAAGTCACTCAGTTATACTCAATTATTGCTACAGTAACTGCTACATCATATCTCTCATATTATTGATTCAATTATTGTCACAATAGCATCTGTATAATATGTTATGTTATTAAATCAATAATTGAGATGGCAAAGTTATTAATATTATTATTTACAATATTAACGATATCTAGAAGTTCTACCAAGGAGAGGTTTGGTCACCTAATTGCGCGTCAATAGGAAGAAATCCTTATTAGAAAACCCCCTATTTCCTGGGAACGACCTGGTCGATTAATTTTGTGAATTATAATAAATGTGATAAGTTTTGTTTTATTATTATTATAAATGTAATAAAATAGAAAACTTTTTATGTAAAACAGAATACTTTTATAAAGTTATTTGTTTTATTAGACTATAAATAGAATATATAATATTCTATTATGCATAGTGTTTGTATAATGTCTGCATAGTGTTTGTATAGTAAAATCTTTTTATATAAAATATAATACTTTTATAAAGTTATTTATTTTATTAGACTATAAATAGAATATATAATATTCTATTATGCATAGTATTTGCATAGTGTCTGCATAGTATTTGTATAGTAAATTTTTTTTATATAAAACATAGTACTTTTATAAAGTTATTCATTTTATTAGATTATAAATAAAATATATTATATTTTATTTAAAAGATTTTGTTTTATTATAATATTTTATTAATACTGCATAGTAAATCAATATGGACCGTCCGTTTAAAAGTAAATCAATCTGGACCGTTCTTGAATTAGCTAATATTCAGTCCATTCTCCTATAAATAGAAGCTCATTCCTTCATTATTTCTGACGAATTCACTGAAACTCTAGACAGAGAAACTATAGAGAGAAAGAAGAAAAGTATTCTGCTACTTCACTACTCATATATCCAGTTTCTTCTAAGGTAAATGGTATTATTTCTTTCGTCTTCATGAAGAGAATTTCTGTTATTCCATTCTTTATCATTATGTTGGAATAACCTGTATATACGAAGTACCGCATACATGGTGAAATTCTTCTGTTATTCCATTCTTTATTATTCTGTTGGAACATCATGTCTGTGAGTTTACGCATGACCTGGTTCTGTTCTTTATTATTCTGTTAAAATATCATGTTTGTGCGGTTTGCGCATGACCTGGTTCCGTTCTTTATTATTCTATTGGAACATCCTTTCTGTGCGGTTTACGCATGACCTGGTTCCGTTCTTTATTATTCTATTGGAACATCCTGTCTGTGCGATTTACGCATGACCTGGTTTAATTTTTTATTATTCTGTTCGAATAACCTGTTTGTGCGGTCTGTCGCATGCATGGTGATTTCTTCTGTTATTCCATTCTTTATTATTTTATTCGAATTAGCTGTCTATATGGATTATCACATGCATGGTGAATGATCCTTTGTATTCATTCCTTATTAAATTATGGAAATGATCTGTCTAAGTGGATTACCGCATGGCAGACAAAAATCTATTTGCAGTTTCATATATTCTCTTATACTCAGTTGGTTAAAGCTTTGACTTCTATACTCCATGAAATTAGTGGAATATCCTTGACATTTGTGCTTCTTCCAGTATCTTTTCATGGAAATATTCTTCTGAGCATTCTTGAATTTTACTCCACAAAGAAGTATCATGTTGACAATTTGGACGTTATTGGTTCCTGGATAAATTAATTCTTGAACTTGTTTTATTGAATTCTTATATCATTGTCATCATCCTCATGTTTATATTATGTTGAAATTCATATGTAGTATGTAGTGCATAGATGGACTTGATATGATTATGACTGGGGATTAATCGGTATAATAATGACCGTAATACTACAAATGATGTGGTAAAAGTCCTCATTGGCCCGTAGTGCATCGATGGACAGTTGTTGGTATGATCATGACCATTGATGAATACACGAATATCCTTGGTCTGTAGTGCATGGATAATTTGTGGTTGTGATACTAATGAATATCCTTGGCCGTAGTGCAGGGATAATGTGGATTATTTATTAAGCTGAGATCCAGCGATAAAAGTGATGAAAAACCTTTTTAAGCATAAAAGATAGTAGATTTTATTCTCCACTTAACTCTATTAATGGATTTCTAGTTCCGCTGCAGTTAAACTTGACGTTTGTTATATTGTATCAGTTTAACACTGTTGAAGGCTAACAATAATTTATTCTGCAGTATCTTAGTCATAATATTTCTTACTGGGCTAGTTGAGCTCACCCTTTTACTTTCATTATTCTCTTCAGGAAATGAGAACGTAGCAGGGACTAGTCGGGGAACGGAGTGACGGTCCAGATGATAGCATTAGTAGTCCTCACTACTCTATGAAATGGTGTGATAATAAATGTATTGAGGACTTATTTTGAGTTTGATTACTGTCTAGAAGACAATATTTGTATTAAAACTCACAGCTCATGTTGTATATTTAAGATTGTATTTGTATTCTGTACCATGTATTTGGCGACTCAGAATAGGTGATGTATACCTATTTTGGAGGCGTCACAAATAAGTTCAACATGTTCGTGCTTCCTTATGAATCACATAAACAGGAGTTAACGAGTTACTCACGCATCTCTAAACCATACTAACGTACTTACCAAGTTAGTATATAGATATGGCATTCATACCTATCAAGTTCATTTCTAAAGTTCTAAATCCATTTTTAAACTTTACACTTTCATTAATCACGTATGCTAATCTAGTAAAATCCGCTCACATTAGGTTATTGTACTTATATATACATGTTACACATGCTTGCATGTTGGCTTAAGCCATAACAACTGATCACACTTAGCAGATTTTTAAAACAGAAGGCTCAACTGAACTCAGAGGACGGCGTAGCTGCGCTGCACCATAGTTCAATTAGGGCGTAGCTACGCCATGTCTGGTTCAGGAGCAGAAGCAGTCTGCTTCGGCAGAACATAGGCCCAACCACAAAAAATTACTTACGAAATTGATTCTAAACATTCCTATTATTGTTGAAACATATCTATATGGTCATGTAACAACTATATAACCCATACCCATCCTTATTAACATCAAATTCCACAAAATCAAGAATTTGAATTTAAGAACTCAAAACTCTGTTTAACAGAAATTGAACATGGAAAGCGAGGAATGGAATTATACCTCTGAATTGTGAAAGGAACTTGCTACTAATTGAACTCTCAAGCTCTTAGAATGCTTGTAAGCTCTCAACCTCACACTAAGCAATTTTTACCAGACAATTACCAAGTATCCCCGCTGAGAATTTAGTCTACTATATATAGAAAAATTTTTGGACTGGACATTTGTGTTACAAAAAATTGGAATCCATAGTGCGATGGAATGGAACAATGGTCCCTAAGGAGTTGCTTACCAACCCCACACCAACAACCTTCCTAGCCATGCACACCTAGGATTAGCAACTTGAATGATACGTAAAGAGAGTTTAGGCCACTGTTCCTTGTACTTGGTGACACTCATTTTGGGACAAGAGATAAGATCTCAGCAATCGGTCAAGTAAGGCTTGGTTTGGTCATTTTAATTCCCATAATGTAATATTAAGGTATAATTGCCACCGTAATAGGAATTTAAAGATAATTTTATACCCACATCATATAATCCATATACACTTAATACACGCAATAAAATAATGCAGTCCGACATTATTGTCCGTGTAGGTCCATAATTATTTCTACTACTCATATAACCACATTATAACCTTATTTAATATTAATGTTTATTTAAACATTGAATTTCCTTTCCAGTTTCTAGAATACACAGATATTTAATCATTTCTGTACTACAACTTCATATGGTACTATTAGGTACCTCAAATAAACATATTGTACTCTTATCCTATGTTTTACTCATGTCACACTTCATGTATTCTTACACCATAGGCATTATATATTACTACCGCTCACATTTTCCATATTACACATAGTAATATTATTTAATGATTATATCCACATAAATATTTTAATTGGGCTAAATATCATTTAGTTGGGTACTTTCAACCCACACAATAATTAATTAATATTAATCATTTCTTTTCAATAATTATTATGCATTCCTCTAATTCATAGAATATAATATTTTATAATATCGCTTAATTAACCAATATTTAATCCGGGTTAATTAATTAACTCTTATTCAAATTCATTCATGGACAACTTAACCATCACTTAAGAATTTTTATTATCCTTATGAGTCCTTAATACCCATTTCTTAAACTTTAAATTCCAAAAACTGATTTTACAGACTGGCGCAGCTGCGCTGGTCATAGGTTTGGTAATGGCGCAGCTGCGCCATACCAAAATCAGAGGCAGACAAGTTCTGCACCAGCATAAATGAAACCTATGCTTCTAAATACTATACACATCCTCCTGAAGCGTTAACTCATCTAACATCAAGGCCCTCTTTGATTCCACATCATCGACTACTATTTTCCTTAATAATTTCAGAATCACACTTCGAGTTTTAAAACTCTATTCCCTTGATTAGTTTAATACACTATACATTTCCTTTACGGTTTCGTACCACCAATAACACAAAACTCGAATGTAACCCCTACATACATTCCTTTCATCTTTGCTTCTTGTCGTGTATTGAATTACGTAATAATTCTCTAACCACCTTAAAGGTATATCGATCATCTACTCTCGTCAACAACGTACATATATACCAGTCTAAACCTAGCACGCGTCGAGCCTTTAATAATATTCAATATAGTACACTGAGTGGTTTCCCATAAACAACCAACAAATTAGTTTCCGTCTCGTCTACACTGTTTTCACAGTGAGTTAGATCGGTTACTAATTCGTATATACCGTCGCTCTCTAAAGGAATCGTTTAGCCCAGCTCCTATACATCCACCATTAAAGAGTACGGTTGCACTGCCTTAGACTTGACATGTACTCGTACAAATACTCAGGAAATTGGTGATTATCAATTATATTTAAGGTTACCAACTTACTATGATAAAAATAATTCCACATAAATTATTTAATATCAATAGATAAATTCTATCCATCTTCATTACTAATTCTTCTCTACAATTTATCACAAATATATAATAATGATATATATTCATTAAACAAAACATTACATATTTTATAGCTCATATTACTCTATGTAACACAATACCACACCTCGCAATACAATATATATACACATTCGAACCCATCTTATGTTTTAAGAATTTTATTCACTAAATTCTTATTTTAATATTTTCTGAAAATTTGGGTTCTTACATCCTCTCTCCCTTATAAGGATTTCGTCGTCGGAATCACCGAAACCTACTCTACTCGGTTCCTTTTTTGAATATTACATATTCTTTTGAATAATTATATTCATTCTCTTTTCGGAAGTTTTATTATAACTTGCTCACTTGCATTCTACCACATTTTCCTTTTTATGGACCATTCTACTTACTACATTCATCACACAGAAGAATAAGAATCTTCCACGATTTTTTAATAATCGGGAAGTAGTATGAATAACTCAGATTCCAAATTATGTTGAGGGGTCACAAGACCGTGAACTAGTGCTTGAACACAATCATCCTCACTACAAACCAGAGTGTTTATCTATCACAAAGACTAAAAACACCCTCCACACGTACACTAGGTGGCCAGCCTATTGTACCCCTACGTTGGGCTGTAACGTAGTATTTTGTAATGACTACATGCATTACGCTCGGAACCATTGTCTCCGAAAACATGTCCCCTTATAAGGTTGTTCACCTCAACTCTTTAACGACTGAATCTGCACCAGAGCAATCTGGTTTGGCATAAATACACAAGAACGCTTGAATTCTATAATCACTTTTCAACAGTTGTCTAGCCGAATCAAATAGCTTAGACTCTTATCAACAGTTCGGACATCAATTGAAATAATTTAGTCAACTTTTCATAATTTGAAAGAAAACCAAAAATCGTTTTATGACGTCATGATACCGTACCTGATTAGTAGTACGTTGAGGATTCCGCCATTAGGTGACTTTGTCATATTACACCATACCATAGTGGGCTGACGATCTTTCGATCACAACCAACACAAGGTTCGACTGCATTGATGACTCCATCGTTTACCATTTTTATACCATATCAAATAATGTAAATGGCCAGAAATACATTTTGAAAATTCTCAAATCATTTTTGTCTTAGCCGAAACAATTAGCATAGACATAAGAATAACGGTGTTGTTTTTAAAACTCATTGGTTCAGTTACTTGACCCAACGTTTTTCTCAAGAAAACAGAGTGCAAACACTAGCACAAAGTCAATAAAATTTTGAAAATCTAGCAGAGTTAGACGATTTAGAAAATCCACGCTTCTCCATCAACTTCAATCATTACTATACCAAAATCTCTTAATTCATAACATATATATACTCGATATAGTTCATCAAACTTACCACACTTTGGAAGTCCAGGAACTTGCTACAATCATATGAGTTTAAGAACTTATTCTAGTCAGACCATAGGCGTCCATTCGCTGAGGGGTTTAAAAACATTTCATATGATTACGAGTCCCGAACTTACCATTAGTATGAGTTTTAAGAACTCGCTACTTAACCTTATATTCTCTAACTATAACCTATCTATATGTTATACACATGAGAAAAGAATCACCTTCTCAACAGGTATATAGCAAATAGCGCGACACGGGCATTTCAATGATTCTCAGTGCCAGAAACTAAGTGGTTTTTACACCAAGTATAATTTCCCGCCCATAACAAGGAATCATACAACTCAACTGCTGACATTGGTCCTCAATTTAAATCTCACTTAACTCTATCTTACACTTTACTTGCTCCTTGCTGGATACGAATTCTTCGTATCTCATCACATACAACTCCTCATGAGTTCACATCGTACCACAGTACATTCTCTTATAGCATCAAGCTATACACACTTAGTCATTACAAACTATTTATCACTTCACAGCTTAATCCGATCACGTCGTGATCATCAATTTGCCTTAGGGTTCTTTCCCTATTATCAACAAAACTCCACTCGAGTTCATTCTCATTATCTTTGTCATATAGACACCATCTTAACATTTTTATTATAGGAGTTAGGAAACTCCTGAATTCTCATTCTCTTAGATACTTCAAGATTCTTCTTTGAATCTGCACTTATATATATTTTAATCTTTATCATTCTCTCTCTCAGGTTATAGCCTAAGGTACACTTACCTAAGTTTATAACCTACAGCTTTGATACCAACTTGTGATGCCCCCAAATCTGGGTCCCTTTGAACCTCGGATTCGGTCAGCCACGATACTACTATCGTCAACTATTTATATCTTTCATTCATAACTTAATGAATATAACTTTGCTTATTACAATTTAGAATATAAATTCTTTCAAATTCCAGGATCTACACAATGACCCTAAACTTTTATAAGTTTCTCAACTTGGTCATTTATTATTCCTGTTTTACAGCACATTCGATATTATATAAATATGCGAAATAATTTAAACTTTTTCATTCTCCTTTTAAAATAAATCTTTTATTGATATCTTAACTTGAATCAATTATATATCCTTGAATCAAATTATGCTATGATTCATTCTATTCGAATTACTGTATAAATTTTTACATCTCGATTTGAACTCCTCTATGTATCACATAGTACAACTTAACATGTATTACACATCATAAACTACTATCACCTACATCTCCTAGAACCTAACCATGGTTCAGGAGTATATATTTTAAACAAATGAATCAATCTCCTTCAATATTATTGATCTTTATCAATCAAGTAGCACGTAATCTTTACCGCGAGTCCTTAACCTGCAAAAGTGGTTATTTGCAATGGTGAGCTCGATAGCCCAGCAATTCTAACAGTTTTCATGCAACACATAACATATAATAACATACTCAGTTCATGCATTCATAATCAATTAATATTTCCTACGCATGTTACTTCACATATAACAGACATAAAGAATTATATCACAAACATTTCGTCAATGATCAACTTTCACATTTCATACATATCTCATATGCATTTCATATATGTACATCAACATTTGCATAACATAATATAGCTCAACTAACAGTTATCAAATTCATATATCAAATAGGAACTGAAAGACTTGCCTGATTTGTAGTTTATCAACTACGACTTAACTGCTTACGCTTACTGCACTTCGTGTATTCCTACAAAGTTATACAATCATGGATTCATATCCATTAGTAACATATTTCAGGCATTCTCAATGTAATAACAATGTTACATTATTTTTTAACTATGTTCGTAAAACCTACATTTCACTTTCTCATCACATTCTCGGAGTATCTAGGTCCGTATAGGTATGCCTTAGCCATTCGGACATGACATCAACATCCGTATATATCTATCACACACTTGACTCGCTACGTGATTGATATATTTAAAACTCGTATAGGTAAGTTCAAACGTACACATAAACATCTAACTTAGTCGTAGCTTCATACAACATCACCTATACTATATATTCATAGTACAATTCAGTTTGTAATACATTACAAATCCAAACAACATATCATTTCTTAATATCTTGAATGTATTCCTTTGAACTTTAACATTCGAAAATCAAAATTAACATTCATCTCTGTCACATAGCATGCTTCTTAATACCTTACCTAGCATATTGGTCATATATTACAAGTTAAAGTAATCATATAAGTATGCTTCAAACATCATATCAAAAATAGATCACACAACTGACTGCAACATGGCGCAGCTGCGTCCTGTCCAGGCTTAGGGACGGTGCAGCTGCGCTGTCCCCTGGCCAGTCCAAGGTTGGGCTTTTGCATTCCTGGTTTCAGTCCAAACTTTAACACACCTACACACTTATACTTAACATGCATACACGCTAGAGGTCTTTACATACTTGTATAACCACTTCAAGTTCGACCTTATATGTTAGGGACTTTAATTTAGGATTTTCACGAAATCAAAACCAAATAGAGTTTTGAAATCACTAGGTGAACTAATTAGCCTTATTAAAGAGGTCACATAATCTTTACTACACATGCTTGTACATATTCATATCTTTTACTCATAGTTAGCATTATTTAACACTTTAAAACATGCTTTACCCTCTTGCTTGGTTTACTTCCATTATGTTTAACATATAAGACTTATGTTTAGTGACATAATGAAACATAACATGGCATCTCGAGCCTTTAAAATCTAAATACTCATATAATGCAACCTAAGTTCAAGAATATGCTCGAGGTTGCCCTTGAAATTATTTTTCGTGAATGATGCAATATAGCACATATAAATCATATCTAGGGATATTATAGACATAACATGACTTATAAATCCTTTAGAATCTAGATATCTATGTGATTCAACTAGATTTTGAAAATATGTTCAAGTTTGCTTTTGAAACAACTTTAAATTTGAACAATGCCACTCCACACCTACAAGACAACTTTAAGGCTCTATTCATATGTAGTCAAATCATGTTAACATACTCGCAAGGTCAGAGTTTAAATCATGTAGTAGTCATGCATGTTAGTTCACTATGCTAATCTTTTTCTTGAAAAACTCCTCTAACAAAAAGCCTAATAAGGTGGTCATGAATAAAGGAACTATGAATCACATGTCATGCTCGTTTACATCTAAAATCCATCATGTGCATAGACTACTAAGATCAGAACTTGTAGAACATAAGTCTCATAAAAGTTTGTATTTTCACTAAAAACTTACTAATAAGTTCAACATGTTCATGCTTCCTTACGAATCACATAAACACGAGTTAACGGGTTATTCACGCATCTCTAAACCATACTAAAGTACTTACCAAGTCAGTATATAGATATGGCATTCATACCTATCAAGTTCATTTCTAAAGTTCTAAATCCATTTTTAAACTTTACACTTTCATTAATCACGTATGCTAATCTAGTAAAACCTGCTCACATTAGGTTATTATACTTATATATATGTTACACATGCTTGCATGTTGGCTTAAGCTATAACAATTGATCACACTTAGCAGATTTTTAAAACAGAAGGCTCAACTGAACTCAGAGGACGGCGTAGCTGTGCAACACCCTAGTTCAATTAGGGCGCAGCTGTGCCATGTCTGGTTCAAGAGCAGAAGCAGTCTGCTTCGGCAGAATTTCGGCCCAACCACAAAAAAATTACTCACGAAATTAATTCTAAACATTCATATTATTGTTGAAACATATCTATATGGTCATGTAACAACTATATAACCCATACCCATCCTTATTAACATCAAATTCCATAAAATCAAGAATTTGAATTTAAGAAATCAAAACTCTGTTTAACAGAAATTGAACATGGAAAGCAAGGAATGGAATTATACCTCTGAATTGTGAAAGGAACTTGCTACTAGTTGAACTCTCAAGCTCTTAGAATGCTTGTAAGCTCTCAACCTCACACTAAGCAATTTTTACCAGACAATTTCCAAGCATCCCCACTGAGAATTTAGTCTACTATATATAGAAGAAATTTTGGACTGTGCATTTGTGTTACACAAAATTGGAATCCATAGTGCGATGGAATGGAACAATGGTCCCTAAGGAGTTGCTTACCAACCCCACACCAGCCACCTTCCTAGCCATGCACACCTAGGATTAGCAACTTGAATGATACGTAAAGAGAGTTTAGGCCACTGTTCCTTGTACTTGGTGACACTCATTTTGGGACAAGAGATAAGATCTTAGTAATTGGTCAAGTAAGGCTTGGTTTGGTCATTTTAATTCCCATAATGTAATATTAAGGTATAATTGCCACCGTAATAGGAGTTTAAAGATAATTTTATACCCACATCATATAATCCATGTACACTTAACACACATAATAAAATAATACAGTTCAACATTATTGTCCGAGTAGGTCCATAATTATTTATACTACTCATATAATCACATTATAACCTTATTTAATATTAATGTTTATTTAAACATTGAATTTCCTTTCCAGTTTCTAGAATACACAGATATTTAATCATTTCTGTACTACAACTTCATATGGTACCATGGTACTACTAGGTACCTCATATAAACATAATGTACTCTTATCCTATGTTTTACTCATGTCACACTTCATGTATTATTACCCCATAAGCATTATATATTACTACCGCTCACATTTTCTATATTACACATAGTAATATTATTTAATGATTATATCTACATTAATATTTTAATTAGGCTAAATATCATTTAGTTAGGTACTTTCAACCCACACAATAATTAATTAATATTAATCATTTCTTTTCAATAATTATTATGCATTCCTCTAATTCATAGAATATAATATTCTATAATATCGCTTAATTAACTAATATTTAATCCGGGTTAATTAATTAACTCTTATTCAAATCCATTCATGGACAACTTAACCATTACTTAAGATTTTTTATTATCTTTACGAGTCCTTAATACCCATTTCTTAAACTTTAAATTCCAAAAACTGATTTTACAGACCGGTGCAGCTGCGCTGGTCATAGGCTTGGTAATGGCGTAGCTGCGCCGTACCAAAATCAGAGGCAGACAAGTTCTGCACCAACAGAAATGAAACCTATGCTTCTAAATACTATACACATCCTCCTGAAGCGTTAACTCGTCTAACATCAAGGCCCTCTTTGATTCCACATCATCGACTACTATTTTCCTTAATAATTTTAGAATCACACTTCGAGTTTTAAAACTCTATTCCCTTGATTAGTTTAATCAACTAAACATATCCTTTACGGTTTCATACCACCAATAACACAAAACTCGAATGTAACCCCTACATATATTCCTTTCATCTTCGCTTCTTGCCGTGTATTGAATTACGTAATAATTCTCTAACCACCTTAAAGGTTTATCGATCATCTACTCTCGTAAACAACGTACATATATACCGGTCTAAACCTAGCACGCGTCGAGCTTTTAATAGTATTCAATATAGTACACTGAGTGATTTTCCACAAACAACCAACAAATTAGTTTCCGTCTCGTCTACACTGTTTTCACAGTCAGTTATATCAGATACTAATTTGTATATACCTCCGCTCTCTGAAGGAATCGTTTAGCCCAACTCTTATACATCCACCATTAAAGTGTACGGTTGCACTGCCTTAGACTTGATATGTACTCGTACAAATACTCAGGAAATTGGTGATTATCAAATATTTTTAAGGTCACCAACTTACTATGATAAAAATAATTCCACATAAATTATATAATATCAATAGATAAATTCTATCCATCTTCATTACTAATTCTTCTCTACAATTTATCACAAATATATAATAATGATATATATTCATTAAACACAACATTACATATTACATAGCTCATATTACCCTATATAAAACAATACCACACCTCACAATACAATATATATACACATTCGAACCCATCTCATGTTTATGAATTTTATTCACTAAATTCTTATTTTAATATTTTTTGAAAATTTGGGTTCTTACATGGGCAGCTGGGATTATGGGCCAATTGACCAATGTGTTCTCTACGATCAACAAAATCACGTCTCCGATGACGTAAATAAAAGGAAATATAGGGAAAATCTAAGTTCGAGTCAATATAATGAAAAAAATACAATCAATGGAACTTGACAAAAGCCCAAAAAACACTTTTAGATATATGTGGGTGTGGTATTTTTAAATTTCCAGGGGTTGTACACCAAACTGACCTTGGTCTGATATTTTCCCTGGTGGAGAGATGGAGGCTAGAGACCAATACCTTTCATTTAAATTGTGGAGAGGTAACAATAATGTTAGAGAATGTCCATTTTATTTTGGGGTTGCCAGTGGTGGGTAAACCCTCAACTTGTCCCCTATTTGACACACCATTTACTTATTTTAGAGATTGTTTTGGAGATGAATTAGCTGATAAATATGTTACCTCAAAAAAAATGAAGTGCAGTTTCATTAGTGTGGTTGCACCAACATTTTAATAATTGTCCTGAGAAAGCAAGTAAATATGTCATAGGTAGACACACAAAGGCCTACATATTGTGGTTATGTTGGACAATATTATTCCCAACTAGGAATAAGAATATCATGCACCCAAGATATATGTCTTTAATTGCCAATATTAAAGAATGTGTCACGTACTATTGGGAGTGGCATTGATAGGATATTTTTATAGGACGTTATACATAACTAGTAGGAAAGGACTTAAATATATTAATGGGTGCTACAAATTTGGGCCTATGAGCGTCTAAATATTGGACGGCCAAACCCTTGGCCACAATCAGACTTATGGTTACCTAGGGCCTTAACATGGGCATATTTTGGAACCCACACTTACCCTGGTAGACGTGAAAATCCCCACCACCATTTGTAGTTTTATCGGGGGAGTTAGATGTTGAATCTGTATGGAATGTGGTTTGGCGACCTTACATGAGGTGGGATGATAAACTCACTAGATTTAATTTTGAAGGGAGGTTGTTGGGATCTAGTAGGGTCCCATTGATCCACTTTGATATTGTGGAATTCTAAATGTCGGACCATGTGATGAGACAGTTTGAGTTCTTACAAGGCATACCATCCCATGCAAAAAACCACGAGAGCCTTAGAAAAGAGAGAAAATTTAAATTTGAGGTTGAGGATTGCATGACCTTAAGAGGGGAGTACATTTTACTTTGGGAGGCATACACGGATCATCTCGAAGGACAAGAGTATGAAATTTATGATTATATGAACTTAAATGATTACATGTACTGGTATGGAAAAATAACACAGAAAAATTCATCAACCTCGACAGGAAAGGGATCCAGACAGTTCTTATGAGCCTTGGGCCATTTACGACCAACATCACCTAGTTAATTTGGTACACAATTATCAGTTGGTTTAATTTTTTGATATTGTAATATATATTATAATCTACATTTGTTAATATTATTTATTGTTACTAATATTTGTGTGTGTTCTTCTTACATGACAGGTTGAGAGTGCAAAATCATTACTTGAAAAGTGTTTTGCATTTAATCGGATGTCTCCCAAGGATGTAGTACATAAATAAAATTTGGATTACCAGTACAGTTTATACAACTTAGCAGTATGAGGGCTAAAAATAACTCAACAAGGGGGGCCCGCTGAATTTGGATTCCAATCCCAATTCTCACAATTCAACAAAGAGCTTGGGAAGCAAACGAATTATCCATTACAAGAGAACTACATACCCACCGCACACACCTATGAGGAGAGCTCTATTCCCACGACCCAAGCCCATGTAGAGTGTTACATTCCAACCACACAAGCCTTTGAGGAGTGTTACATTCCATCCACCCAAGCATATGAGGAGTGTTACATTCCAACCACCCAAGACTTTGGGGGTGTTTTTGACTACATAGGAGCTGGTGAAATTAAGGTACTTGAATTGATAATATTAATAAATATTACAACAAATAGTAATATAAATATTAATATTAATTTTAAGATTATTCATATCAGGTACAAGCAGTGGAAGCGCATGTCTCTTATGGATGGAAAGGATGCCTAACCAAAAAATTAAGGGAGTTCAAGGTGATGTTCATAAATGAATAACTTTTCGGAAAGTTGGTGGTGGATCCAAATTTATTTCATGTGGTACATCCACGACAGTGGTATACATTAGGCCATAATGCATTCAAGTCCTTAGAGCCTGGTCAATGGATTTTTGGGCATGTCATGGACGCATATATGATGTTACTGCGAGATAGAGAAGAGTACTACAAGTCGTGGGGAATAAGAAGGTGGTCCAAATTTGCTTTCATGGAATCATTTTTCACGCATCTTGGACAGAGCTATTTGCCCCCCACTAAAATAAATGGTGTGGTTAATTTTTGTCAACCGTATGTGCAACCAGATGTGGGCCCACCGTTACACGAATGCAACTTTAACTTCATGTCAGTGTGTAGTACACAAAAAACATTTTGTTTTGTTGGTATTCTTGGTTAACGAATGGGTTGTTATCATCCTTGACCCGTTCTATAATGATACCAAGCATATGAAGTTACGGGACATGTAAAAAGGATTCGTTGACGTTGCGGTACGTGTAGTATTTATTGTTTCACTTTTATAAATATAAAATATATTACTCGTTATTAACCAACTACTTTGTATATGAAGGTCCAATTAATACGAGTGTGTTTGTAAATTGGTAATCCGGTGCGTGAGTGGCCTAAGGGTAATCCTCGTGTGCTAGTAGTGAAGACCCGATCGATGCAGCATAACTACAAGAAATATTAGGTTTAATCGTGTAAAATAGGTTTAATCTAGATTAGTTAGCCAAACTGTATATCAAGTAAATCGTTTCTCGACTCAAGTGCCAGTTTCAATCGTGTCGGATAGGGATCCACTACAAGAAAAAGTGTTATCTCCGAAGGAATTAAGTTCGACCGAATGAATTCCGTCAACTTTAATCTAAGTTCGACTGAATATTATGTCGATATTAAGTTCTTCGATTTTATTCTATCCTCGACGGACATCCGTCAGAATTAAGCCCTCTTCTTGGCGTCAAGCTTTCCCGTCAGTGCAAGTATTAAGGTCGAAGGAATATGTGTTACACTCAACGGAATAGTTTGTCGAAATTAGTTTAAAGTCGACGTAAATAAACTCGACTGAATTCGGTCGAAAATAATATTATCGTTTTCTCATTCCGCCTCGTTCTCTCACTCTCTCATCTCTCACTAATTCTCTCATCTCACTCCGTCCACCACCTCTGGCCACCACCTCCGTCCGCAACCTCCGCCCACATTCTGACCACCACCTCCGCTCACCTTGCGACGACAGCCCACCTCCTTGGCATCCCCACCAGAAATCATAGTTGATTGGGTTATTTTAAACATATTATTCAAGGTAAGTTAAAGTAATTTATGTATTTAGATTGAATATTGTTTTGAAATTGGTCTAATTAGTTAATTATATTTACTGAAATTATTTATGAGTTTACTGAAATTAGGTTGATTTTGGGATTGGGTCTGAAATTATTATTTAGGTCCGTCTTTGAATTAGGGATTCATTGTTTTGATTTTGTTTGAATATCTGATTTGGTAAACCAATTACAATGATTTAATTCTTGCATTATAATCTAATTTGGTTCAATAAGTTTATTTAGTTCAAAAATATGATGTGGTTGGTTCAGTTGTACTGAATTTAGTTAAATTTGTCCATTTTCTCCCTTTGTTGCCTTGTCCATTTTCTGCATTTTTTACCTTATGGATTCTACTACTATTATACTTATATTATTGTCATCAATTGTAGACTTATGGATTGTAGTAAGGTGTATTTAGAATTGGGTGTAGACTTAGTTTCTTACCTACAAATAAAATTTTATGAAATTAACTAAGTATCATTAACATAGTTTTGCACAACTAAATAAGAAAATAATATGATATAATATAATATAATACAAAATAAATAAATTACAATAAATTTAATTTAATTTTATATAATAAGGTATAAATAAAATAAAATAAATAAATAATAGATTAATTTAATTTAATATAACTAATTAAATTAAATAATAATATATATTCAAAAATAAAATAAAAAATTATTTATTTTAATTTAACTAAATTAAATAAAATTATATAATATAATATAAAAATAAAGTAAATTAAAATAAAAGAATTAAATTAAATATTATAAGATATAAATAAAATAAATTATTTTTAAAAAATTGTATAATATAATATAATATAAGACAAAATAAATAAATTAAAACAAAAAATAATAAAATAAAATAAAATAAATTAATTAATTAACATAAATCAATTAAATTAAGTTAAATATTTTATAATAATATAATTCAAAAAAATAAATAGTATGAAATAAAATAAATTAAAGTATTTAGATAAATTGAATTAAAATAAACTAATTGAATTAAATATTACAAGATATAAATAAAATAAATTAATTTAAAAAAACAAAATTTTTAATATAATATAATATAAGACAAAATAAATAAAATAAAATAAAAAATAATAAAATACAATAAAATAAAGTATTTAATTAACATAAATCAATTAAATTAAGATAAATATTATAATATAATAATTCAAATAAATAAATAGTATGAGATAAAATAACTTAAAGTATTTAGATAAATGAAATTGAATTAAATCAAAAGAAATTAAATTAAATTATATTATAGTATATTTAATTAATTCAAATAATCAGTAATAATATAAAATAATAAATTAAATAGCATTTACTTAGTTCTACTGCTACATAAAATTAATTAAAAATGAACTATAAAATAGACTTAGGTTACGTAGTAGATAACATTTACTAAACTGAGTAGAATTTACTTAGTTTATTATTGAAAAA
Source organism: Panax notoginseng (assembly GCA_016801055.1). Taxonomy (NCBI): domain Eukaryota; kingdom Viridiplantae; phylum Streptophyta; class Magnoliopsida; order Apiales; family Araliaceae; genus Panax; species Panax notoginseng. The sequence goes on along the minus strand of CM029018.1, from coordinate 160,654,880 downwards.
ACAAACTAAGTAACATTTGTTTAGTTTTCCACAATTATAATAAACTGCATATATACTTGTGCATGTAGTATTAATAGGAGCTTAGAAACCCGTTTGACATTCACTCCTTAAGAGTGAATGTCGAATAGTCCCCAGTTTGGGACTGTTATTGAGTGTTATGTCTCTCACTTAGGTCGATGCCAATTCACAGAGTACGTTTTTATAAAATTTTGAGGATTTTCCAGCTGGTGTCTTTACATGTTCTCCGAGTGCATACTTAGACTAAGTTGTCTTGGTCTATTTCGTGTACTTGGAGAACATGCGGAGGTGATGCTGAAATTTTTTTAAAATAAAATAAATGTGCTCAAGATTGACATTGGTGAGGAGATGCGTCCAGGAATGAGATAGAAGCCTAACCCCTGTAGAGTGGAGATATATACAAGGTAAAGTAAATTCATGCATGGACCACATTCATGATTATTCTTATTCTAATTGGGTATTTTTTTTCAATTAAAGATGTCAGCCGACCGGAGTTGGATGTACCATAGGATACGGATTGATGGGAGGGAATTAGTTGATCCGTACCGTGATGAGGTGTCCAATTTGATGAACAAAGTAATAGAACATGCTGATGATCCGAACGGAAGGATTATATGCCCGTGTTTGAAGTGTAAAAACATGATTTGGAAGACTTCTGACGAAGTTAAATTTTACTTATATTCATGTGGGTTTGTGGATGGGTATTCGGTATGGATTCATCACGGGGAATTAGCTAAGTTTAGAGAACTGACAGACAGTACTGTAGACCAACCAGTTCACGGGGATTCGCAATCAGATAACTATAATGCCGTGTAGATGTTAGTAGATGCGTATGGCCCTAACAATATTGACTGGGCTAAAAACGAGCATGCATTAAGCAGTGCTCAAGAAAAACCACATGATTTAGCAGCTGCCTTCTATAAGTTGTTATCTGTTCGGGGGTCCCATTGTATCTTGGAAATGACAAGCACACCAGGCTTTCTACAGTGACGAAGCTTTTACACTTCAAGATTGAGCATGACTGCAGTGAGAGAGGATTCAATGATTTGCTTGTTATTATCAGCAAGTTCTTACCGAGGAATAATACTTTGCCCGCGAATTACTATGAAGTGAAGAAGATGGCTAAGGGGTTGAATCTTGGGTATGAGAAGATCGATGCTTGTGAGCAGGATTGTATGTTATACTATGGGGAGGACAAAGATAAGGTGCAGTGTGATATCTGTAACTTGACTCGGTACAAGATCACAAAACGTGGGGGGAGGGGAAGGAGAAACATGTTCCAAAGAAGATATTATGGTACTTTCCTCTTGCGCTAAGGTTGCAGCGGCTATTCATGTCTTCGCACACTGCTGAGCATATGAGTTGACATATAACAAGGGATGTCGTGCCTGGTCAGCTTACTCGCCCAATAGATGGAGATGAATGGAAGAATTTTGATGCCAATTGTTCGCAATTTGCTAATGAATTTAGGAATATCAGGCTTGGCATGACTACAGATGGATTTTGTCCATTTAATAATTTTAGTAAGCCATACCTTGTTTGGCCAATGATTATAGTAGCTTACAATCTTCCACCGTCAATGTGCATAAGGGATCCGTATATTTTCTTGACTTTACTCATACCAAGGGATAAGAGTCCTACAAAAGACATCAACGTGTACCTTAAACCGTTAGTCGGTAAACTTAAGATGTTGTGGGAAATAAGTATTCAGACTTTTGATAAATCTGTCAGACATAATTTTATAATGAAGGCAGCCTTGTTGTGGACTATCACTGACTTTTCGGCACTTGGGATGATCGCTGGTTGGTCGACTCATGGTAAGTTGTCATGTCCAACCTGTATGGGGGATGTGCAAGGCACACAACTACATCATGGGCAAAAAAACTAGTTTCTTTGGAACTGCTCAAAGATTATTGCCTATTGAGCAGAGTTATAGATAGATGTTTACACATTTCAATAGAAAGACAGGGAAGATGGGGGTTGTTGATCACTTTTCGGGTAGCGATGTATTGGGCTGGCTAAATGATCGGAAATTTCCACTGCCTGGGAAGGAGAATGGTAAGTTGAGAGCAATAGGGTACGAAAAAACTCATAACTGGACACACTTGCCCATTTGGTTTGATTTGTCATACTGGGTCACACTAGCACTTCGTCATTGTATAGATGACATGCATACAGAAAAGATTTGTTTTAAATCGTGCTAGATACGAGTGGTAAAATAAAAGACAATGATAAAACACGTAAAGACATGCAGGAATTGAACATCAGGCGGGAATTATGGCTCCGACCTAACAACTCAAAACCAAAAGCTCCATTTTGTCTTACCAAACAACAGGTTAAAAACATTTGCAAGTGGCATAGTGCATTGAAGCTCCCAGATGGATATGTTTCTAACATATCTCGTTGTACTAATGTTGAGCAATTAAAAATTATTGGGTTCAAAAGTCACGAATGTCATGTATTCATGCAAAAGTTGATGTCAATTGCATTTCGTGAGGTGTTACCGAGGAATATTAATGATGCATTTACCGCACTTTCAAATTTCTTTCGGGATATTTGCTCAACTGTTATAAGGTACAGTGTACAGTGATGTGGAGAAGATGGAGAAAAATATAGTGTTGATAATGTGCAAGCTCGAATACCACTGGGGTTCTTTGGTTCGATGGAGCATTTTCCTATTCATCTGTCATATGAACTTAAGCTTAGAAGATCGGTGCAATATGGATCGATGTATCCTTTTGAGAGGTAATATCACCTATATTGTGCAATATTCATCATCCTTATAATTAATTTAGCTGATACTGTCGTATTTCAGGAATATGCATCGATTAAAGCAGAAAGTTAAAAATAAAGCTCGTATAGAGGGTTCTATTGTTGAACGCTATACGGAGGAAGAGCTTGTCAACTTTTGCTCGTTGTACTTTGATGATGTAGTATAAGATCCCAACTTTTATGAATAAAGATTAATTTTTCTCGAAATATATTTTTGAATATTATGGTGTGGATTTGATATAATGTTATATTTGTGGGTAATATTTATAAATTTTGCAAAGCAAGCAAGTTGTTATAAAATGTTCGATTGGTCTGGGAATATTCATTTTAACAGGAAATATTCGTATGACGGCACAATCATTAGTGGACCCTACAATGGAATTATTGTCGGAGTAAGAAAACGATAGAAATATTTTTTTATAAAAATAACGACGAAAGTTTTACCGTTAAACTGTTGAAATACCTGGTGATAAAAGTACAGTAATACGCGTGGTTGCATAGTAGCACACAGTATTGATTATTGATGCTTACGTGAAAAGTCACTCAGTTATACTCAATTATTGCTACAGTAATTGCTGCATAATATCTCTCATATTATTGATTCAATTATTATCATAGTATCATCTACATAATATTTTATATTATTAAATCAATTATTGAGACGACAAAGTTATTCATATTATTATTTGTATTATTGACGATGTCTAGAAAGTTCTGTCGAGAAAAGGGGTTTGGTCACCTAATTGCACGCCAATAAGGAGAAATCGTTATCGGAAAGCCTCCTCTTTCTTGGGAATGATCTGGTTGTTAAATATTGTGAGTTATAATATTAATGATGAATAAGTTTGTGTTGATTAAAGATGAAATTATTGATAAAAAAAATATTTCCATTTTGTTGGGATTATTAGTGTTAGTGGAAATCGATATTTATTTCGATAATAATTGATTTCTGGATGTTAAATTGACCAAATGGGCAATTAATCAGATAAATGAGCAATTAATTGCTATTAGTTCACATGTAAATTACTGTTGGTTCACATGTATATATGGAACTATTGATTCACATGCATGTACTATTAGGGGAGGTGGTGCAAGATTGATAATACTTGAAGGACTACATTAAAATGGAGGTATAGATGAAGGTACTATACTGTAATAATTTGAGCCCTTAATCGTGCAATTATTAAAACTATGTTTTTCTATAAATAGAAGCTCATTCTTCTTTTATTCTCACCAATTCACTAAGACTGACAAGAGCAATTGTAGAGACAGAAGCTATAGAGAGAAAGAAGAAGAGTATTCTGCTACTTCACTATTGCAGTATCCAGCCTTCTACTAAGGTAAGCAATATTATTTTTGTTCAATACTCGCATAAAATAATATTTTCTTCCATACTCTGTAGTATGTAAGTAATATTATTTCGTTTCGTATTCCTACTTCTACACTGATTTTGTTAAAGTATTGCTTCTATACTCCGTGAAATTAGTAAAATATCCTTGAAATTTGCGCTTCATCTAGTATCGTTTCACAAGGATATTTTTCTAAACATTCTTGTTAAATTTTAAGCTTTTCATGCTGGAGTACTATTCATGGGCAGTATTCATAGATACGGTACTATTCATAAAGTACTTTTCACGGGATACTATTCATAAAATACTATTCACTTGGTACTATTCTCGAAGTACTATTCACGGGATACTATTCACTCAGGTACTATTCACCCGGGGTACTATTCATGAAAAGAATTGATTTTTTTCCTGTCCAAATCATTTTTGATACAATATTATTCTTGAATTTTACTCCACAAAGCAGTATCATGTTGACAATTTAGACATTATTGAATTCTTGATAAATTAAATTTTAAATTTTAAAAATTTATCCTTTGCTTTCTTTTAATTGAATTCCTATTTCATTGTCATCATCCTCATGCTTATGATGTGGTATAATTCATCTTTAGACGTAGTGAATAGATGAATTGTTGATTGGTATAATTATGATCAAGGATCATTCGGTATAATCATGACCTGTAATGTTACAAATGATGTGATAAAAGTCCTCATTAGCCCGTAGTGCATTGATGGACAGTTGTTGGCATGATCATGACCGTTGGTGATTACACGAATATCCTTGGCCCGTAGTTCATGGATAATTCGTGGACGTGATACTAATGAATATCCTTGGCCCGTAGTGCATGGACAATTCAGTGATGTGGATTATTTATTGAGCTGAGTCTCAACGATAAAATTGATGATAAACTTTTTAAATCATAGAAGATTTTAGATACCATGTTCTACTTGACTCTTCTAATGGATTGCTTCCGCTGCAGTTAAACTTATGGTTTATTAGTTTAACATTGTTGAAGGCTAACAATAATTTATTTTGCGTTATCTTAGTCATAATATTTTTTACTGGGCTAGTTGAGCTCACCCTTTTGCTTTCATTGTTCGCTTCAGGAAATGAGAACGTAGCCGGGACTAGTCGAAGAACGGAGTGATGGTCCGAGATGGTGGCTATAGTAGTCCTCACTATTTTACGAAATAGTGTGATAATAAATGTAATGAGGACTCCATTTGAGTTTGGATATTGTCTAGAAGACAATATTCGTGTAAAAACTCTCAGCTACGCTTTTGTCGCATTGTCTGAAAGAAGTTTGCATTTGATTTCTGTACCAAGTATTTGGTGGCTCAGAATGGGTGATGTATACCTATTTTGGGGGCGTCACATGTAGTCTCAACGAAGCACACCCGTTTAAGTTGGAATGAGGTCATCGATCCCCATTCTCATGCTGATGAGTTGACTATATTCATTTATCCGGCTAAACCATTTGGATATGAGACGAGGACTTACCTAACCGATAAAGATTTAAAGATTGTATCTACATACGTGTTTCTAAGTATGCTTGAAGTATCATCGTACATCAAGTATGTATTATTATAAGTTGAAGCTTTAATATCTAACCTTAATCAATAATTAAATAATATATTATTATTATTATACGCAATTTATTCGAAGCAGAAGCGCGTGCTTCTAACTCGGGGTTAACTATAGCATAGATGGAAGCATTCACTAATGAAAATTTTTAACAGTGGTTTAAGAGAAGGGTCAAAGAAGAAAACTCTTCTAAGCGTTTAAATATGTCAATTTAGGCCCGTACAAATTTATTAGTTCATTTTTAGGCTGCATCGATACTGGATATAGATTCAAGGTTGATGACTTAAATGACAGTAGTCAACTCTAGCGTTGTCATATTGGGAAGTTGTTACCAAGATTCTGAGTCCAATTTCTATGAAAGATTAGAGGAAGTTGTTGTGCTCAATTATTCCGGGGTAAAAAGGTCGTCACATTTAAGTGTCACTGGTTTGATACTACAAAGGGTGTTAAAGTTGATCATAATAGAATCATCACAGTAGATATAAAGTTGAAGTTACAGTATAATGATGTATTTGTGTTAGCCAGACAAGCAACTCAAGTGTACTACGCCCCTAATGTCGTAAATTATAGAACCCCTTAGTATACAGTTGTCACAACAAAGACTCTGGTATTTGATGGTACTAATCTGTCTGGAATAGATGACCCATTGCAAGAAAAAGTAAGCAATCCCAGCCATGTATTGCTATATGATGACAATGTGGTGGTTGATGATGTCATTGACGTACCTGATGTTGACGAAGTGGAGGAGGATGTGGTTGTTAGTCCGTATGTGGTCGTAGAAGATGTTACTGGGGAAGAAATTGATACGCAAGAGGAAGAGATAGATTCAGAGGATGAAAATGATTTTGATTCTGTTCGGTTTGACGACGTACTACTCCTTAACTAATTGGTGTTTTATAAATATTTTACTACTAAAAACAATCATTAGAATAATTTAACTGAAATTTAATTAATGTCATTTATGTCTGTTATTTCAGTAGTACAGCTATGCCTAGACATAGCGGTGGAGGTGGCCGCGGTGGCGAACGTATAGGATTGGGTGACGGCTCTCAGGGCTAGTCGTCTTCATTAGCTAGTGAGTTAATTTTGTCTTGGCCCAATAACACTTAATTTTATATTTTTTTTATAAAAACAGTCATTTACTATTTTTTGACAATGTCATAACTATATTATACATACAGATGCTAGATGTTAGCGTCAGCGAGGGCCTAACCTCGGTCGATTAGGTCATCCACCGACAGTACCTGACATAGTTCGTGTTGATGTCGACTCGTCAATGTAGGTTTCAACTATAATATATTATGTTCAATTAAAATGATATTATTATGTGATTAATAAATTAAAATAATCCATTTAAATTTTGTATTCTAGTATTATGGATCCTGTTTCTACAGGTCGTACACGCCATATGCCTGACGCATCTCCCGACTGGCTGTATACGATTTAGCCAGTACACGCGGTATGATGTCGCTTATATGGTGACAGTGTTGCGCGAGTTTCACGTAAGTTGAATTACATATATTAAATCAAAAATTTGTTCCTAGTTATTTATATATTGTTCAAATAATTATTGATACGTACATTATGTCCGTTTGATAGAGGTATTATAGATATGAGGCTGGCATCACTGACGCAGACAGCGACGCTGTTATTATTGCACATATTTCGAAAGACTATGTGGTCTGGTTGTATGAGATGTGGCAGAGGGCAGCCTGGGCAGTTGAAGAATCGTTTGGGACTACTATACGAGATTATCAGCCACCGGCAGTATCAGATGCAGCATGGGCTGCCATGTGTACGTACTGGGATAATGTTGCCTTCAAGACCAAGTCCGAGCAGATGAAGAAGAATCGAGGCCAGCTACGGATTGAACATACTTCTGGCTCGCAGTCGTTTCAGGAGGTTAAGTCGGCATGTATTTATATTTAGTTTAGTTTAATATTAAACTGCATATATAGTAAAGTAAGGTGATATTAATTAATGTATGATTTAAGCCATGCGGAGCAGCTTGGGCCGACCCCCTACTATGATGGAGTTTTGGGATAGAGTTCATACGCCGAAGGATTTGACTTCGTCGTCGATGATGTCTCCCGTAACATTAGCTATACGGGTAATACATTTAATATAAAGATTTTAATTTAGCATCATATTACGTAATTAATATGATGATACCAAGTTAACTCATATGTACATATAATAAATTACAGGAGTGGTTTGAGAAGCTTCGGGACACGCATTTAGCTGAGTTGCAGGCCGCTAGGGGGAATACCCAGACGTTAAATTTCACTATCCTTCTGCCTGAGATTAGTTTATCTCAAGATGAGGAAATGACTCTTTGGGTCGCGTCTCAGGATCCTCCTAGTAGCACTACCGGTCGGTATCGAGTGTTGGCTTAGACGATGCTATGTTCTAGCAGGTTATGGCGGCGGTGTCGGAGAGGTTTGGTACAAATCCGATATTCCGTCATTAGGACCTGCCCAGCCATTCTCGCCTCCATCAGTTTGCTCAAGACATTGTAGCTAGTGCCACCGCCGAGAGTACGGGTATCCCTTTGAAGTAGTTTACCGCAATACGCGACGTGATTGTTCGAATGGTGGTTACCTTACTCATGGACGCTTTTAGGCCGATGCTAAGTCAACCCTCGACTACTTAGGTATACTATTCATTTTAAATTCTCGTATTCTGCATGTTATTTAATTTTTATTTAGTTGCATCTTTAATTGAATCATATGGACTACTGAGTTATATTTTTAATTTATTTCAACAGGGTGCTCATTCCGATCACAAGCGGAGGGATGACGTCGACGACGATTTTCATACGCCAAAGCAGCAACGTCGATGCCCACTCGATGATCGTCCTCACACCGGGGGCAGTACTACTCGATGACTTAGTTTTGTACATAGTTTATACATATTTTATTCATCTTTACTTTAGTTTAGCTTAATGGGATGTAAATTTTATTAGTTTAGTATATGTCTAACGTATTATAGCTTAAACCTTTTAATTACATGTCATTTTTGTATATCTTATTGAACATTAGACTATTTTCATTATTGTTGACCTTGGAAATTCATATTGGACATGTATGTGTACAAAAGTTAGTTAGTATTGTATGTATATGTTGTTGGAAGGTTATTATTATGTTACATGTGTTGTTGGGAAAATAAACAGGTTTAAAGGTACAAAAATGTGGGTTATAACCCTGGATGTTGCCAAAACAGAACAAAAATAAAAAAAAAACCTTATTCTCGATGGAATGAGATATTCTAAATGGAATTCTGTCATAACTAATCCTTTGTACACGTCAGCTAGCTATGACACGTGGCAGATTAACTTCCACTGGATAAGATCGACGGACTTAATTCCGTCGAGGATACATTAACTCTGACGAATAGTCGGTCGGAGTTGTTCCGTTGGCGTTATTTATTCCCGAATGAAATCTCAACAGATTTAATTCTGACGTGCCTTTATCCGATCGAAATTTTGACTGAATATTCCATCGGGATTAGTATATCCTCGACGAAATATCCTTAATCTTGACGGAATATTTCGTCAGAATTAGGTTGTTTCCTTGTAGTGATCCGCGTTTCACATAGAACTATTAGAAAAACTTACAAGAGTATATAGGAACGCAGCTGAGGTTGAGTACAGCTTACCATCCTCAAACAGACAGGCTGAATGAAAGAACAATACAGACCTTGGAAAATATGTTACGAACCTGTATCATGGACTTTAAAGGAAGTTGGGACGATCATCTACCTCTAGTAGAGTTTGCTTATAATAATAGCTACCATGCGAGTATAGGCATGCCACCTTAAGAAGCGTTGTATGGAAGAAAGTGCAAGACATCACTATGCTAAGACGAGGTAGGAGAACGTCGTTTGCTAGGGACAGAATTGGTGTACTAGACTGTAGAGATAGTTAAGTTAATATGTACGCGATTAATAACGGCTCAAGATAGACAGAATGTAAGACCCCAAATTTTATGAATAAAGATTTAATTTCTCAAAATATTTTTTTAATATTAAAGTGTGGATTTGATATAATGTTATAGTTGTGAATAGTATTTACAAATTTTGAAAAGTATGCAAGTTATCATAAAATATTCGATTGGTCGGGGAATATTCATTTTATCAGGGAATATTCGTACGACGACACAATAATTGGTGGACCCCACAACAGAATTATTATTGGAGTAAGAAAACGATAAAAATATCTTTTTATAAAAATAACGGCGAAAGTTTTACCGTTAACTGTTGAAATACCCGGTGAGAAAAGTACAGTAATACGCGTGGTTGCATAGTAGCACACGGTATTGATTATTGATGCTTACGTGAGAAGTCACTCAGTTATACTCAATTATTGCTACAGTAATTGCTGCATAGTATCTCACGTTATTGATTCAATTATTATCAGAATATTTTATATTATTAAATCAATAATTGAGATGACAAGTTATTCATATTATTATTTGCATTATTGACGATGTCTAGAAAGTTCTGTCGATGAAAGGGGTTTGGTCACCTAATTACGCGTCAATAGGGAGAAATCATTATCGAAAAGCCCCCACTTTCCTGGAAATGATCTGGTTGTTAAATATTGCGAGTTATAATAAGGATGAATAAATGTTATTAAAAATGTATTTTGAGAAGCCAAGTGAGTTGAGATAAATAGAGGTGATTTTTATGAAGTATTTATTGTAAATTTTGCTTATTATATGGACCCCCACTTACCCATTTTTCAAAATAATCGATAGAAAGTTATTCAGTATATATATATATATATATATATATATTATAATAAGTTTTGTTTTTTATAAAAAATAGAATATATTATATTTAATTATGCATAGTGTCTGCATAGTGTTTGTATAGTAAAATTAAAAAATTTCAGCCGACGCCCGTGAATTCGTTCGAATTTCCACTGCGCAGTCCGTGATTTTCTAATTCAAATAGTATCCTTCCATTCTCCTATAAATAGGATGCTCTGTTTAGAAAAGAAAATTACACCAGAATCAGAGAATTCTTCTTCTATAATATTGAGCGTATTTCTTTTAAGTTTAGGGAAGTTTTGAGTGTAGAAAATAGTGAAAGTTTTCTTCAAGAATATATATCTGTTATACCAGTTGGAATTACTCTCTTTTTGAGGTAAAGGGTATTATTTATTTTATATTCGCTTACGATATTATTTTTCGTATTCTTAAGAAATTTTATTTCGTTCAATATTCGCAAGAAATATTATCTTTGTTTAATAATCGTAAGGAATATTATCTTCGTTCAATATTCGTAAGGAATATTATTTTCATTCAACAGTTGTAAGAAATGTTAATTTTGTTCAATATTCGTAAGAAAAAATATTTTCTTCCATACTCTGTAGTATGTAAGTAATATTATTTCATTTCTGATTTTGAATTCTACACTTATTTTGTTAAGTATTGCTTCTATACTCCTTCAAATTAGTAGAATATATTTGAAATTTACGTTTCATCTAATATCGTTTCACAAGGATATTTTTCTGAACATTCTTGTTCATTTTTAAACTTTTCATGCTAGAGTACTATTCATGGTACTATTCATTTATACGACACTATTCATACATATGACACTATTCATACATACGGTACTATTCATGAAATACTATATATGGGGTACTATTCACTCGGGTGCTATTCACCCAGAGTATTATGCATGACAAAAATTGATTTCCCTTTTGATACAATATTATTCTTGAATTTTACTCCATAAAACAGTTATCATGTTGATAATTTGGACATTTTTTTAAACTCTGGATAAATTTAAAGTCTTTAATATTTATCCTTAATTTTGTTTGATTAATGCTTATATCATTGTCATCATCCTCATGCTTATATTGTGATAAAAGTCATCTTTGGCTCGTAATGCATAGATGGACTTTTGATTGGTATGATTATGACCAGGAATTATTCGGTATAATCATGACCTGTAATGTTACAAATGATATGGTAAAAGTCCTCATTGGCCCGTAGTGCATTGATGGACAATTATTAGTATGATCATGACCATGGGTTCTTTTCGGCCAAGGGTGCAAAGATGAATTATTATTTGGCATGATCATGACCATTGGTGATAACATGAATATCCTTGGCCCGTAGTGCATGGATAATTCGTGGATGTGATACTAATGAATATCCTTTGCCCATAGTGCATGGATATTTTAGTGATGTGGATTATTTATTAAGCTGAGTCTCAACGATAAAATTGATGATAAACATTTAAATCATAGAAGATAGTAGATACTATGTTCTACTTGACACTTCTAATGTATTGCTTATTCCGCTGCAGTTGTTGATCTAAAACTTGTTGTCTATGTTAGTTTTTAATTTTATTGTGTTTTGAATGATGACTAATTTAAGTATATTAGACGTGTGCATGGTCTGTTATAATATTATTAAATATGCATGGATTATAGTTTATAATGGTTTATAATATTATATGTAACGCCCGAGAAAAATCGGATTTTTATTACAATTAAATTTTTATTTGATTATGTGAATTAAATGAATTTAATTGAATTCTTTGTGAAGTAAACTATGTGAAGGTCGTTCTATGACCTAGAATGTGCTAACGTGGTTAGTATTCTGGCTACGTGGTAGAAATAGTTGTTTGGAATTTCCAAGACGATAATAATTGTTTTCTGAGAAGTTTCCATAAAAACACTATTCATCCGTTTCTGTCCGAGGAATTATTTTGAAATTCCGAGAAACGCGTAATGATAGAATATCGTGATGAGATGAAATATCTGATAATATTTCATTTATGGTAAAAACGAAGTTTTCGCCTGCGGACTTAAAACCTAAGGGTTGAGTATATCGATTTCCGAGAAGGAAATAATATGCGTAGAAGGAATGGCGTTAGGTTTTATTCAAGTGTTATACAATTGGTGGTGCTAGTTAGTACCTATGTATAATACGTTAAGTAAATACGAGGTACAATACGCTTATTGTACTTATGGTATATGAAAGGAATACGTGAATCATACGTGTAGAATACGATACGTATTATAGAATTAAGTTATGACTTAATGAGTAATTCATTTGTATTGGATTATGAGTAGCCCAATCAATTGAAGGACTAAGCCCAATGAGTTAGGTGGGTTAAGTAAAAGTCAAGGCCCAATGTTTATTTACTTAAGCCCAATTCACAAAACCGAACCGTGGGTCGAACCAGTGGGTCACCCAATGGGTATAACCCATGGGGCAACCCATGGGATGTCACAAGAGGGGAGGTGGGCCGGCCACCTTGGTGTGCAAACCAAGCATAAGGCTTGGTCACCAAGTATCTTACTTGGTGACCACACATGAATAGTAAGGAGGTGGGATTTAATGTCTAAATTGCCCTCCATTCTAAATTCTATAAATAGGAAGCTAGGTTGATTCATTTGAGATTTTTACCAAGACTCAACTTAGATTATTTGAGAGAGAAAAGAGAGCTACACTTGCAAACATACACTTTGGAAGCTTATACTTCTATTCTTCCAAGAGATTCTTAAGGAACTTGAGGTAATACTCTTTGTTCTTCATTCCCCATTTCTTTTTGATTGTCTTTTATATTGGAGAATCATAGAGGGATGGTATATGCCTTGTATGAGGGATTAACGATGACTTACCATAGATTCAATCTCTATAAGTTATGAGGTTATAAAAATAATAAGGTTTGAAATAGTTTTGAACCATGGAAATATGGATAGTTGAGATTGATCGTTTATAAGCGATTGGACTCAATCAATCCGTTAGTAATTGCATCTTGCTTGGTTAGGATGTAGATATGAAATCCATGGAGTATTCCATGTGATTTGGCTTAGAGAACATTAGTAATGAAGTTATGGCGAATTTTACGAAAATAGACGTTAAACGTCGAAAACGTAGAAATTCTGGATTGGTAGTCGAAAGTTGCCATGAGACTTGAAAATGTTAGTTTTCAATGTCAACACGTGAGATAGGGTGATTAAGAGTCGTGGGTTCGAGAATCGTCGGATTCCGACTTAAAATGAAGAAAACGAGCATTGAACGCTCATTAACGTTTACGAACGTATATAAAATGAACTCAATAGTGAATTATAAGTTAACGGATTCGAAAGTGTTGAATTCTTATATGAACGTGTAAAGGATGTAATTCCTGACTTGTAGGAATTTGAATGGGTCAATTCGGATGTAAAACGAACAAATTAGGAAGCCGGGAGTTTCGTTAGAAAACCAAAACTGGTTTGTCAACTGATGCACAGGCTCGGCGCCGCAGCGCCAAAACCAGTACAAAATGGTGGTGCCGCAGCGCCAGACTCGGCCGAGCACTCTGTAAACTCGCACCCCAGCGCCAATGTGCCGCGTCCCAGCGCCAATGTTGTGCAAGTGCCGCGCCCCAGCGCCAAGGTGCCGCGCCGCAGCGCCGGCAGTAAGTAAAAGTTGACCCAGTTATGCTTTAGACTTCAGTTGGTTAGGGATCAATCGGAGTTGAGTTTCTATACTCAATGAATGTATAAAGACTAATCCTATACTATCTATACTAAGGTATATGGTATGAAACTTAGGAGTCTAATGTAAGTAAACAAAATATGTAAAATGAACGAAGTAATACTTTATTAATGAAGTTGAGTCCGGTTAATAAAACGTCCATAGAGAGATAAACCGGGATGAAGGGTAATAAGTCATATTGACTTTAATAAAAATATTATGTTAACAAAGACATAGAAGAGAAAGAAGCTGGTAGGAACAATGTGAATAGTTGTTTGATAGCTAATTACGGTGTGCTATGTGAATATATCATGTAGATTCTGTAAAGGTTGTGGTCAGTTGAGTAAGTTATTTGAAGACGCTGAAAGGCAAGTTTTCTTAACGCTTGTCTAACTTCTAAGTTAGCCAAGTTTTATGTGATTCGTTGAACTGAATTGCAAGTTTTGTTGTAAAAGAAAGGGTCGATGCCAGATTTTAACTCGGCTAGACTATTCGTAAGATATAGATTGATGATTTTCCATATCATTCTATATAGAAATGTTAACGCTATCCTATGCCAAGTAATTGGTACGGATGTGAAGGTAAGGTTTGTCTATGAACAAACAAAAGTATTTTTCATCGATATTTCGATGGGCACGCGAGTTTGCCAAAAATATTAAACGTAAATACGTTTAATGAATGTAGTATTGATCAACATAGAGTACTATAGGCTGATCACCTAGAAGTGCTCGTAAGTTATACGGATGAACGGCCTTAGTGCTGTGGACTCCTTTTCAAGTATGAAAACTGAAATTTACTGTTCATGGTCTATCGACCGGTTTAGAATTCCTAATCTATTCTATACATTGGGAATTGATGTTATATACTGTTATGGTAGTATTGATTCATAATACTTCATAACTATTGTTCAGTTATGTTGGAATTGTTATATAATTCACGAATGTGGTATTTCTGTTATCCTTGATTAAACTTGCTGAGCTGTCATGCTCACTTCTTGCGTGAATTATATAACTGCAGTTAAAGGTGAACGTACTGAGAATGCCAAGAAAGATAAGGGCAAAGCTAAGATGGATGCTTAGGCATTGTGTAATAGTTTAATTAGTTTGTATGTATTATACCTTATGAACAATGAACGATGTAACCGGTTTATGAACCTGGGAAGGATTATACTTTGATTTTAATAAGAATATAGTAATTACTCACGTTTTGTTGTATTTCAATGGAATGATGGTATGGATGTTAGTATAGTGGAGCACCATCTGTCGGGTTGGAAGATACCCGGATTTGGGGGCGTCATAGGTTGGTATCAAAGCCTTAGGTTATAAAACTTAAGGGGGGGAAACCTTAGGCTAATAACCTTGTAAGGAAGGTAAAGTCCGAGAAATGGAATTCAAGTCTATTGAATTAAGAAGATATTGAGATAACTCAGTATCGAGAGAATTAAAAGATGAAAATTAATCTTAAAGATATTAAATGTGATTTGTGCTTATACTATTGTGTATTATGTACTAATCAACGTGTTATGTGTTTGTAGATGTCAACCGATAGCTTGATGTTTAGAAACGTGAAAATGATAAGTGAGGACTCAGTTAACCAAGTTGAGGTAGTACCAATGCCAGTGGCGGAGGTACCGATAGTTGTACTAGAAGACTTAGACATTGAGGAGTACATCTCTGAGGAGGAATACTCTGAGGAGACTATGGGATTAGCATCATACCTTAAGGAGATGCTAGATGTGGAAGAGGAAATGGAAATGACATCGATTAACACGGTGCTACCTACTCTGGAGCCAGCATCTTTGGATGCAACCAGAGCACTGTATTTAGCTGTGTTGGATAGGAATGTGCACCTACGTACTCAGGTAGGGGCACAGATTGAGGAGATAACTGCCCTATATGAGGCGAAAGAATCTGCAGAGGCAGACTTTGAGTCGGAGCACGATGAAAAAGTGCTTATGACTGATAAGGCTCATAGCTATAAGGATAAGGTCCTCGAGCTAAAACAGAAACTAGTTGAGAAAGATCAGAAAATAGCTAGGATGTCATACATTCATGAATGCGCTCATGAGGATTTCAAGCTGAAAATTGCTTGTTATTCTATTGAGTCCGGGCAGACTCGACATACCATAAGTCGAGATATAGTGTCGATTCTGGCAAATCAGAAATATGAAAATGTCGTTCGACAGTGTTAGAAGGTTGCTAGAACTTTTTGTATATAAGTAGTGACGTAAAACCCTGTTTTGTATAATTAAGGGTAGTCCTTTAGCAAATCCCAACTTTTGTAGAAAGCAATCGCGGGATAGTATATGATAGCTTTTGGCTAAGGGAACATGATGTAAATAGTTTTGACTATGAAAGCATATTAATATAATGACGTTTTTATTTAACATGCTTGTGTGGTATGAATGGTTGTTGTTAATTTAAAATGATAACTGAGTAATTAAATAGATAATAACGAAACTTTATTTATTTAATCAGAATTATGCCGCCAAGAAGGAGACAACGAAACCAAGAGGCCGAGTCTCATAATGAAAATCAAGGGGGTCCTAACAACCCTATGCAAGAGTTCGTTAATTTATTAACGGCTGTATTTAACCAAGTGGGGTGTGGGATTCCTGTAGCTCCTAGGGTAGTAAGAACAACTACCTTTAAGGACTTTAAAAGTGTGGGTCCTCCCGAGTTCCGAGGAACGGCGGATCCACTAGAAGCCCAAACATGGATTAGGGAAATTGAAAAGGCGTTTGTGATAACAAACGTAGGTGAGGCGCAAAAGACTTCTTTTGCGACTTACATGATGAAGGGAGAAGCCAACTACTGGTGGGAAGCTCACTAGGGTGGGGCTAGGACAGAGGCTGTTACGTGGGAACAGTTTAAGAAGGTTTTCTTCGAGAACTATTTCCCTACTAGCATGCAGGGTAGGATGGAAATTAAGTTCCTAGAACTTAAGCAGGGGGATATGACTGTTCCCCAATATGCTGCCAAATTTAATGAGTTAGCAAGATTTGCTCCACATCAGGTGGATACGGAAGAAAGGAAGGCGCGCAAATTTGAGCAGGTCTTAAAACCTTGGCTCTATAGTAGAATATCAGTTTTCCAGAGTGCTTCCTATGGGACCATTCTGGAGAAGGCGATAATAGCTGAATGTGGTGGTGAGGCCTTGTCTCAGTACCACAAAGAGCGGAAGATTAAGAGTAAGATAGAAGGAAGTAATAAGGTTGAAGTTGCCAGCGGAAGCGGCAACTTGCCAAAGAGGAAGGGTTTTAATCCCGGGAATACCGGGGTAAAACAGGGAGATCCCAAAAGGATAATGGAAGCATGTAAGACATGCGAAAAATCTCACATGGGAGTCTGTTTAACGGGGAAAGCAGTATGCTACAACTGTGGGCAGGAGGGACATTTGTCACCCAATTGTCCTAACCCTAAGAAGAATCAGGGGTGTTTTATCTGTGGGTCAAATGACCACATGGCAAGAAATTGCCCAAAGAAGGGTTTAGAGGGGAATAAGAGTTCTGGTAGTGGTAAATTAGCCATTACTGGACCAACACCATTAGTGGGTAGACCCTCGACTCGTACGTTTAATATGACTGTTCAAGATGCAGTTGCATCAACAGATGTGGTAGCAGGTATCATTCCGGTCAATGAGATAAATGCTTATGTGCTATTTGACTCTGGTGCCACGTGTTCTTTTATAGCATGTGAATTTGTTAAACGATTAGGGTTAATTCCTAAGAAGTTACCTATACCTTTAGACGTTAAGGTAGCAAACGAGGAGATAATTCCCATTGAACATATTCATAAGAACTGTTGCGTAGAAATTAGGGGAAATAAGTTATCGGTAGATTTGGTACCGATAAGGCTAAAAGAATTTGATGTAATTCTTGGTATGGATTCGTTGGTGAACCATGAGGCAATTATAGATTGCCATAGGAAAAGTGTAAACCTTCGGCTTTCTAAGAAAACCAGGGTAGTGTTTTTCGGTAGTAATTCACCGAGACACTCTTGTTGTCTGTCTATGACACAAGCTAGGAAGATGTTAAGAAAAGGGTGTGTAGGTTATCTATGCCATGTGGTGGATACCCAAAGAGTGGGGACATCCTTGGATCAGATACCAGTTGTGCAAGAGTTCGTGGATGTATTTTCGGAGGAATTATCGGGTATTCCACCGGATAGGGAGGTAGAATTTGTAATTGATTTGTTACCGGAATGGCACCAGTTTCAAGGGCACCATATCGAATGGTGCCAGTTGAAATGAAGGAGTTAATGGTTCAATTACAAGAACTGTTAGATAGGAAGTACATTTAACCAAGTGTGTCTCCTTGAGGAGCACCGGTGTTGTTTGTAAAGAAGAAGAATGGGTCGTTAAGACTTTGTATCGACTATCGAGAGTTGAACAAGTTAACGATTAAGAATAGGTACCCTTTGCCTAGGATCGATGATCTATTTGATCAGTTGAAAGGGGCAAAGTATTTTTCTAAAATAGATTTGCGCAGAGGGTATCATCAGTTGAAGGTGAGGAAGGAAGATATACCTAAGACCGCATTCAGAACTCGTTATGGTCACTACGAGTTTCTGGTAATGTCGTTTGGGTTGACTAATGCGCCAGCCGCATTTATGGATATGATGAACAGAGTGTTCAAATAATATTTGGACAAGTTTGTCGTAGTGTTCATTGATGATATTCTAGTCTATTCAAAGACGCTAGAAGATCATACGAAACATTTAAGAATAGTGTTGGAAACACTAAGGAAGGAGAAGTTGTATGCGAAATTCACAAAGTGTGAATTTTGGCTTGAGAGAGTGCAGTTTCTAGGGCATGTTATTGATAAGGATGACATTTCCATAGATCCGGCCAAAGTAGAAGCAGTTAACGAATGGGAGCAACCGAAGACGCCGACTGAGATTCGGAGTTTTCTGGGGTTAGCAGGATACTATAGAAGGTTTATTCCAGACTTTTCTAAATTAGCTACTCCGTTAACCAATCTGACAAGATAGTCAGTGAAGTATGTGTGGACTGAAAAATGTGAGAAAAGTTTTCAGGAATTGAAGAAGAGATTAAGTGAGGCACCGGTATTGTCCTTACCAGACGATACCGAAAATTTTGTAGTGTATAACGATGCTTCACATAAAGGATTGGGTTGCGTGCTCATGCATGTAAGACCCCAAATTATTAATAAATAAAATTTAAATTCCTCTATTTATTATTTTGAAATAGTAAGGGTTGATTTGATTAATGTGGTTAGTTATGGGTAAAATGCGCAAATATTTCAAATAAGCAAGTGGTCCTAAAATATTCATTGTTGTCGGGGAATATTCGCTTGGTCGTGGAATATTCTTACTGTCGGAGAATATTCGTACGACGGCGCAGTCTTTTGTGGGCCCCATAACGGAAAGTGATTGGATGAAGAAAATGACAAAAACAAGTTGTTTATAAATAACGGCGTAGTTGTTACCGTTAATACTATTGGAATACCCGGTGGTTAAAGCACAGTAATACGCGTTGTTGCACAGTAGCACACGATATTGCACCAATTATTGATTCTTACGTAAGAAGGCACTACTAAATAATTGTTACAGTAATTACTGTTCAATATTGTATTTTATTGATTCAATAATTGTTGCGTTGATATTTTATATTACTGTTGTTTTAATAATTGTCACTACAAAGTATTTTCTATTATCGGAACAATAATTTATATTATCTGAATAATATTATTAGATAACATTATTGGCAATGTCTAGAAAGTTCTGTCTAAAGAGAGGTTTGGTCATCTAATTGCGCGCCAGTAAGGAGAGATCCTTATTGGAAAGCCCCCTCTTTCCTGGGAACGGCCTGGCTGTCAGTACTGTGATTCTGTAATATTATTTGTGTATAATTAATTATTGATTTATATGATGAGGAAAATATTAATTTTATGTGGATATAGATGGAGAAAATTTTTAATGTGACAATTGTTGAAAATTAATATTTTATTTTTTTCTGATAAAATAATTCATTTAAATATATTATTTTAATAATATATTGATGGTGATATTTTTACAATGAATGTGGGATATATTAGTATATGAGGAGGAAGAGTATTTTTGTGGTATTAAATGCTTAACACATGTTTTGTGTGTTGGTGGACACAATTCTTGACCGAAAATTTATTATTGACTGTAAAATCGTCCGTTTGTGGATTTCGGTCAATTTCTGTTTAGAATTTGAAAACACTTTCTTCTGCAAAGTTGTAGAGAATTGAATTTCCTATAAAAACTCGCGTGATTCGAATTTTCTGATAAAAGGGCTATTTATTATGAATTATTGAAGTTTCGAAGTTCCGAAATAATTGATTTTTGGAGTTTAAAATGTTTTTTTTAAGAAAAACGTTTTTTGTTGCAATTGAGTGGCTCATATGTGTTATACATGATCTGAAATCAGATTTCTTAGGCGGGCTTGATAATTTTGTAAATATAATATTATTATATTCAATTTTCTGCTTTGGTGTTCTAAGCATTTTCCTATAAATAGGGTGCTTAGGTTAGAATTGAAAATCACACCAGAAACACAAGTTTCTCTCTCTTTCTCTCTCTATATCGAGCGTATTCTTGTGAGTATTTGATACTTTGAGTGTTGCTATACGGTGCAAGTTCAAGTCATAGCCTATATCCGGTGTTTCAACTAGAAGTACTGTTTTTGCTGAGGTAAGGGATGTTATTTCTTCTTAAATGATATTATTTTCTTCAATATCATTATGCCGAAGTATTGATCTGAACTTTTTATCAAATTTGGAACTTTTCATGTCGGGGTTACTATTCATGAGTTACTATTCACGAGTTACTATTCACGAGTTACTATTCACGAGTTACTATTCACCGAAAAATGAAAATTTCTTCTTTTCGTCCAAATATCTATTCTGGATACTAGCTTTGATTGTATCCATGTTTTGATCATTCTTGAATTTTACTCCACTATGATTATTTATGAGGTATTTTTGGACATGGAATAGCTGAAATACGAATCCCTAATATTTGTTCTTTTGCTTCACTGGATTCGTTTCCTTTAAAATATTTTTCATCATCCTCAGTCCTAAATGATGATATAATTGAATATCTTTGGCCTGTAGTGCAAAGATTGATGATTTCTGATGAATATCTTTGGCCCGTAGTGCAAAGATGAACAGGTGTTGAGATGAACATGATCGACTGGTGATACAAATGAATATCTTTGGCCTGTAGTGCAAAGATGAATATTTGATTAAAGATGGTTATTGATTGTTGTTACAGGGATAAAATATTGATGATGGACTTTTAAATCTTAGAAGATAGTAGAACTCATTCTCTACTTGACTCTTCTAATGGTTTGTTGTTTCCGCTGCAGTTATTGATTTAAAACTTGTTGTCTATTGTATTCTATTAAATTTTTCCCTGTTGAAGACTAACGATAATTTGTTGTATATTATCTTAGTCATAATATTCTTTACTGGGCTAGTTGAGCTCACCCTTTTCCTTGTTGTTCCATTTTCTTCTCAGGAGGCGAGAATATAGCGAGTACTAGTCGGGATATGGAATGATGGTTCAAGACAGTTATTTTAGTAGTCCTCACTATTTTGTAAAATAGTATATCAATAAGTATAATGAGGACTTTATTGAGTATGAATACTGTCTAGATGACAATATTTGTATTTAAACTCACAGTATATGTGTTGTCGTATTTTGCACGACAATTGTAATAATAAAGTTGTAGTTGTTTCTGTACCATGTATTTGGCGACTCAGAATGGGTTGGGTGGAATGGACCTGTTTTGGGGGCGTCACAGTTGGTATCAGAGCTTAGGGATATGATCTCTGGCGGAGATCGGGGAATAGAACTAGGAGGGGAGAGACGAGTAAATCCTTCTCTAGTGTGTCCTACCTAAGCTTATTTGTTGGTCGGTCATTATATAGGGGTATTATGTGATTTGTTAATTTGTTTAATTAACCTTTGTTTTATAGCAGTATTTGAGAATGTCGACTGAGAATGTTAACAGTTGAGTAAATAAAACCGTGGAGACGCCTGTACTCACCAACGAGGAGACGATGAACGATGGGATGTTTAGAAACTTTTTGCAATTTATGCAAAACCAAGTTCAGCGGGGACGGTGACTTAAAAAAGTTATCCTACAAAAGTCAAAGTCAACGGTTCCTGGAAGAGCGTTTTTCGTGACTGGTCAGAATGCGAGGAGCCCGAACGAAGTTAGCACGGGTTAGTTAATTATAAATTTTTTTACGAAGTCTATACCTTATTAGATACCGGTTCTACCTATTTATTTATTTCTCTTGCTTATACTCAACGTTTAAACTTGACTCCGGAGAAAATTAGACTTTGACTTATCTGTTGAAACTCCGTTAGGAGAAACTTTCGTTACATCCACTGTTTATAAATCTTGTTTGATCCAAGTTGGCACCATCACATTACCTGTTGATCTTATCTCTTTAAAGATACTTGCTTTTGATGTGATTGATTGGTTAACTACTCATCACGCCAAAATTGATTGCTTTCGTAAGGTTGTTAGTTTTCATATTCCTAAGCAACCTGTTATTCAAATTCAAGCAACCAAACCATTGAAGTCAAACTCTTTCATATCAAGCCGTAAAGTCATTCGTTTATTGAAAAACGGATGTCAAGCTTTCTTAGCTATGTTATGGACATGAACAAAAATACGTCATATTTGAATGATATTTCTATTGTTAGTAAATCCCTGACGTATTTCCTGAAGAATTTCTTGGCCTACGCGTGATATTGAATTTTGTATCATCTTTGAATCTGGTACAAAACTCACTTCTAAAATCTCATATCGAATGGCTCCTATTGAACTTCAGGAGTTAAAAATCTAACTGTAGAAGTTTGTACCCAAGCCTTTATCTGGTGACTTCCTTTGTGGAATGCACTGAATCCAGACTCTCCGTAGGGGACGCCATATTCATGCGGTAGTAAACTAATAGGTGTCATTGTGACGTGATATCCAAGATTGGGATATGAGTCACATTTGAGAGCAATCTAAGTCAGTAATCGAAATAAGTAACTTAGCTGGTTATTATCAAAGATTCGTAGAAGGGTTTTCTCGAATCGCTACCCCGTTAACTCAACTGACTCGGAAGGATATCAAATTCGTATGGAGCGAAGAATGCGAGAAGAGTTTCCAAGAGCTTAAGAGGAGACTCATTTCGGCACCTGTTCTGACAATACCATCTGGTTCAGATGGATTTGTTATCTACAGCGATGCTTCAGGCAAAGGGTTAGGATGTGTTCTCATGTAACGTGGGAAAGTCATAGCCTATGCCTCGCGACAACTTAAAGAATATTAGAGGAATTATCCTACTCATGATCTAGAGTTGGCAGCAGTCGTTTTCGCGCTAAAGATCTGGAGGCACTATCTATATGGGGAGAAAGTGGAGATATATTCAGGCCATAAAAGCCTCAAATATTTCTTCACTCAAAAAGAACTCAACATGCGGCAACGACGTTGACTCGAGCTGTTAAAAGATTACGACCACACTATTCAATACCATCCTGGAAAAGCAAACGAAGTAGCTGACGCATTGAGTAGAAGATCATATGCAGGAACGAGTGCGATGATGTCAAGTATACGCGTAGAATCAACTTTAATCGATAAAGTTAAAGTTGCTTAAGCCACAGACCGGGAGCTGATGCGTATGAAGAAGAAAGTACAAGAAGGTGCTATTCCGAAAGCGAGAATCGATGAAGAAGGAATACTTCGAGTCCACTCTAGACTTTGTGTTCCTAACGACTCTAATTTGAAGTACAAGATTATGATGGAGGCACACAATACACCATTTGCGATCCATCCTGGAAGTACCAAAATGTATCGTGATCTTCAACATACATTTTGGTGGAACAATATGATGAGAGAGATTGTAAAGTTTATTTCGAGGTGTTTAACTTGTCAACGTGTAAAGGCGGAGTATCAAGTGCCAAAGGGTCCATTGCAACCACTTGAGATTCCGAAATAGAAGTGGGAACACATTACTATGGATTTTGTTACGGGTCTTCCCAAGGTTTCTCAAGGCATAGATGCGATTTGGGTTATTGTTGTGATAGATTAACCAAGTCCGCTCATTTCTTGCCGATACGGGAGACTTATTCCCTTGAACGTCTTTTTAGTATGTACCTGAATGAGATTGTGAGGTTGCATGGCATGCCAGTATCCATAGTTTCGGATCGTGACCCAAGATTCATTTCAAGATTTTGGGTTAGCTTGCAAAAAGCTATAGGCACGAATTACTTTTTAGTTCAGCTTACCATCCTCAAACGGACAGACAATCAGAGAGGACTATTCAAACTCTTGAAGATCTATTAAGAATTTGTGTCCTAGATTTCAAAGGGAGTTGGGATAAGTACCTACCATTGGTAAAATTCTCCTACAATAACAGTTATCATCAAGTATAGGTGTGGCTCCATTTGAAGCATTGTATGGACGAAAGTGTCGCTCTCCAGTATGTTGGGATGAGGTAGGAGAAGCGACGTTGTTGGGACCAGAGTTGGTACGTATGACTACAGAGAAGATCCAAACGATTCGACAACGTATACAAATGGCACAAGATCGACAAAAGAGTTATGCGGATCTTCATCGAAAGGACGTGGAATTTGACATTGGGGATCATGTATTATTACGTGTAGCTCCATGGAAAGGAGTTACAAGATTTGGAAGAGAGGAAAGCTCAATCCACGATTTATTGGTCCATTTTAGATTCTTGACACGAGTAGGAAATGTGGCCCATAGACTCAATCACGTATACCTCACAAGAATGTCTCGTGTTCATAAACGTTATATCACGTATCGATGTTACGTAACATATGTGAATGACCCGAACCACGTTATTGAGTTAGAACCGAACGAGATAGCTGAAGATTTAATGTACGAGGAGGTACCTGTCAAGATCTTGGATAGGAAGGAGCATGTCCGACGCACGAAGGTCATACCACAAGTTAAAGTTTTGGTGGAGGAACCATGCTATTGAAGAAATGACCACTGGAGTTGAAAACGGAAATGAAAGCGAGGTATCCTCATCTTTTCGAAACACCAGGTACGTATGTCAATTTCGAGGACGAAATT
>CM029018.1:159872230-160006893 GCA_016801055.1 Panax notoginseng | reverse complement strand
GAATTATTAATTGTTTTAATTTGATATGTATATTGATATGTATAATTGATATGTGTTTAGAATAATTAATTGGGCATAATTTGTTGTATAAAATTTAATTAAAAAAAATCGCGATTTTTTTTTCCGCTGCTAATTCGTGTGACTTAATTATCAATTCGTGATGCATGCTGTTTGAATTTCCACGATAACGTGTATCACGGTTTTAGCAGGATGGTGTTTATATTATATATTATTAAAGTTAACTGTTAAGTGTTAACAAGTTAAGTTCCAAGAACTTTTCAAAAGTGACGTGAATATATATATATATATATATATAATATATATATTATATATATATTAATATATATATATTATTCTTAATTATTTTATAATTAAAATAAAAAGTTTATTTTAATCTTAAAATTGAATTTCATGCTAACTAATTAGAGTTGAAAAATGATTCCATGTTTCCTTAAATAAAAGAGTTTATTTAGATATGAAATAATATTTCATATTATTCAAAATAAAAGAGTTTATTTGTGAATAGGAAAAAGAATCATAATTTCCTTAAATAAAGGAGTTTATTTAGATATGAAATAAGATTTCATATTATTCAAAATAAAGGAGTTTATTTGTGAATATGAAAATAAAATCTGTGTTTCCTTTAATAAAAGTTTTTTTTACTTGGAATTAGATTCCATAATTAATTAAAATAAAGAAATTTATTTTGATTAAAGATTTTGATTAAAATAAAATAGTTTATTTTATTCAAAATTAGATAAATTAAAATAAAAGAGGTTTATTTTGATTTAAATTTTGGATTAAAATAAAGGAGTTTATTTTGATTCAAAATTAGATTTTATACTAACTAAATTTGCCCATTAAATGATATTAATATATATATATATATATATATATATATATATATTGAATGTTTATTATTCATGAGATGAATGTTATTTATTGATGCATATGGTGATGTGTATGTTAATAAACGAGATTGATTATGGACTATTGACCAATGTGATTGGATTTTATTTTAGTTGGATGCATGAATATATAGGTTTTATTAAATGGGGTCTGCGTACCTCGTATTCTCTAAATTTTTCTTAATGTAAATTCTAACTCCCTCCTATGTATTTTCTCTTGACCGCTGATCAAGGTTTCTATTTATTTTAAATAGTTTTGTAATAGGAATAGTTTGAATTAATTTAGAAGAATTGGAGATCAAGGAGCAAGAAACGCTTGAAGACCCGTTTGTGATGGAGCCCGGGTTTAAATGTAATAGTTATATTTAAATATTAATTCTTGCACCCCTGGGTTTGACCTTTTGGTTCACTTGGTGGCTCTAGTGAACCAAACTAGAATAATGTCCATAATCAATCTGGGTAGAATATAGTATTCTATATGTGCATGCTTATACTATATATATATATATATATATATATATATATATATATATATATATATATATATATATATATATATATATATATTATGCAAACATGCATCGCATGTTAATTAATATGACGCGTATTTTATATATATGTGTGCATGCGCGTTAAACAAGATGAGACAAATTAATAACAAACCCCTAAAATTTTTTAAATTAAGTCTTAAGCATTCATAGATATTTGGAATATCGAACGTCGCCTTCTAGCATGATAAAAATAATAGAGTATCAATTAATTATTATAAGTTTGTTGTGTCACCACAAGGCTATATACATTTGAAATGGGATCCTTATTCTCACTAGCAAATCTTTAATTAGATTTTGCCGAACTATATAAGTGAATGTAATATAGTTTGATGAAAATAGTGGGAGATGCCAATTTAAAACAAGACCTAATTTATTTTGGTAATTAATAAAAGAATGTATGCTAAAATGTTGTTAATTACAAATTCATTTACTGAATTTTACAATGTCTAAATTACTATCACTATGAAGCATATTAGATGTTATTTAACCAGACCGAATTTAATAGATTGGTTAAGGAATTTGAGAATAGTTCTCATGGCTGAAAAGCTATCTTATGTCCTTAACCTATCCCTACAATGGTTGCAGAAAATGCCTCTGAGGAAGAGATTGTTACTTTTAGAAAGTGGCAAGATGATGCACGGTTGGCTCAATGCATCATGCTCGTATTCATAAGTAACGAGCTTCAGCGTCAGCATGAAACTATGGATGTTCTTACTATATTCCTGCACATCAAGTAGTTGATGGTGAGAAAAGTAGGACTGATAGATATCAGATATCTAAGGAGCTCTTTCGATCTAGAATGACCGATGACACTACAGTACAGATAAAAGTCCTTAACATAATTAATTTGATCGATCAATTAGGACAACGTGTTTTATCATGGATGGAGAGTTGAACCAAGATTCGATCTTGCACTCACTCCCGGACTCCTTCCATAATTATTGTAATTTTTTCATATGAACAAGCTAGATATCAGCCTCGCTGATTTGCTTAACATATTGAAAATGCTTAGTCACTTTCCACCAAGAAAGACCAAGTCTTCTAGTAGGGGCCAAAGGATTTTCTGAAAAGAAGAATGATTCTAAGAAGGTAAATGGAAAAATAAAAATAAAGGATAATAAGAACAAAACTGATATGGATAGCAAATGAGTTTGCTTCCACTGCAATAAGCCACGACACTAGAAAAGAAACTGCAAGAAGCATCTTGCAGAGGCTAACCGAAAGAAGCTTAGTGAAGTTTCGGTTACAAATATAATTTTGTTCAAAATTTAAAATAAATTTTTCTTTAGGTCAAGGTTCTACTTGGGTATTAGATACCGACTTTGGTTATCATAAATATTGATTTATGAACGGACCAAGCAGAAGTAGAAAGTTAAACAAATATAAGTAATCCTATGTGTGGAAAATGAAGCAAAGGTTGCCACATTAGCCATAAAAACTTATAGTTTAGCAAAGCCTACGGGCAAATCTATTAAGTCAATAAGTTGTTATTGTATTCCAGTTCTTGTTAGAAACATTATTTCTATTTTATTATTGGACAATAAAATCTTTGGTATTATATTTAAGAACAATTATTGTTCCATTTATAATAATAATGTTTTATATAGAACTGGAATATTACTTAATGAATTTTGAATGCTTGATTTACGTGAAAATAATTTTACATATTGAACAAATTAGTATAAGAAAAGGAGATGATCATTCAAAGAGTTGAATGTGTGTATTTGCTGAAATACAAGTGTGAATTATTTGAAAGGTTCAAAGAATTCAGAAGTGAAACAAATTGGCAAAGTATTAAGATTCTTTGATTAGATCAAGGAATAAATACTTGTGCAATAAGTTTTTAGATCATCTCAAATGGTTTTCTCATAATGAACGCCTCCTAATACGCAATAATTGATTGATGTATCTAAAAGAAAAATCGTACCTTATTGGACATGGTGTGGTCCATAATAATTTTACCGACATTCCAGTATCCCTCTAGGGTCATGCCCTAGAAATGGCTGCATATCTACGAAAAGGTAACCTCAAAATCTAGCCCCAAGACTTCATAAAAGTTATGGACAGGGAAGATTCCCAATCTTAAGTATGTTAAGATAAAGGGTTGTCCAACTTATGTGAAAAGGTTTCAAAGGATAAGCTTGGGACAAGATTTGACAAGTACAAATTTGTGGGACATCCTAAAGAAAGTTTAGGGTATATGTTCTATAATTCTACTTAGCAAAAGGTGTTTATTGCGAAACATGCTCCTTCTAAGATAAAGATATTTATCATTGAAGGGGCTAGTGGGAGGATAATATATCTTGAAGAGTTCAAGAACCACAAAACACTATAAGTCAAATAAGAGAAACTTGTAGATAGACCTATTGTACCACAACCAAATCGTAAATCTAGAATAGTATCGAAGATATCTAGGAGGTATGGATTCATCATAGATGATGATGATAAGGTACACATCATAGAAGATGATGAACCAGTTACATACGATGAGGTAAGAGTTGTAGACACTTAGAAAAATTAATTAAAGCAAGTTTCTCAAAAATGAAACATTCGTTTTGATGAAATAATCAAAAGAGTTTGATTTTATCAAAAATAAGAATGAACCTAGTGTGTACAAAAGGGTCAGTGGGAGCATCGTGATATTCCTAGTATTATATGTTGATATACTATGGATAAGAAATGGCATACCAATGCTACAATCAGTAAAGATAAAGTTGTCTAAACATTCCTCCATGAATGATTTGGGAAGAGTATCTTAATTGGGGATACAAATATATATAGATAGATTTAAGAGGATGCTCGACTTAAAGAAACGTATATTCATTTGATGCTAAAGTCGTTTAGCGTGGCAAACTCCATGGGTTGTCTTATGTTAATGAGTCTTGGAGTGTATCTCTCTTAATAGTCCCCATAGACTCATAAAAGAGAGATCGCATGAGTGACAATCATGTATACAATGAAATATACGAGACCTGATGATGATCGGTCATATTCTGGAGAAGATCACAGTAAGACAGTGAAAAATATCTTAAAGTACTTAACTGGTACTAAGGATGTGATTAAAATTTATGGTGGGTCTAAATTAAAACTAGAGGGCTTAACAGACTCAAGTTTTTCAGACAGACCAAGACAACAGAAAATCCACTTTAAGGTAAAGCGTTACCTTGAACGGTGGTGCAGTGAATTGGAAAAGGTTTCAAACAGCAAAGAGTTGCTGGTTTAGTGATAAAGACAAAGTATATAGCTATAAATGAAGCTGCAAGTTGATTGTTTGGATAAAAAGTTCATTACATAACTAGGAATAGTTCCCAAGTCTCATCTTGGATCTAAACATGTGTTGTGGGACTTTCATTTGATTATAGGAATCATTGAAAGATGGGAAATCACTATAGAGATAGTGGACTCTCAAGAACAACATTACATATCCATTAACTAAAGCTTATCCAATAGCAGGATAATCGTCACTTAAAGAAGAAGGGTATGAGATACCAAGGCGATTGACTTTAGTGCAAGTGGGAGATTGAAAGTAGTACGCACACAAGCCAATCATGTTTGATGATAAAACATATATTTTGTAACAATCTTATTCATTTATTAATAAAAAATATTAATTTATTAAAGGCTTTTAATTATCTACATGATGCTGTTTTATAATATGTGATAAACCAATAGTTTTAAGCAATGCTTTTAGAATAATGATGATGATCATTCTAATGAGATCTAAATTCTTAGAAAGCTTAAAACTAAAATAGTTCCCAATCGTTAGATTACTAAATTGGGGATTAGTGAATCCGGATAGATTGGTACATACGTTGCTTGCTCATTAGATGAGGATGATTGATCTCATGATCATTTGTGTGGAGACACTAAAGCAAGTATATAGGTGCTTATTAGAGCATAAGTTCACTGAACCTGGCTCGCTAAGGAATACCTACTGGAGTTTTACTTGCCTGTCAATAGGAATTCTTGTAGTGATAGTAGTACAAGTGATCCTTAGACTTGAGATCATCATAGTATCTTGTGTATGATGAGTTATACTTTGACTTATTCTTTAAGACCCTTAGGGTATATCAAAGGGTATGCTTGGGTATAATAAGTTGTACATGGAGATAATGTATGATCAATAAAGAATCTACCACTTCTAGTAAAAGAAGAGAAATGCCATATGTGATTCGATAAATGACAACCCAGTAGTCCTTGGTCAAGGTAGAATGAAATTAGAAAGGAGTTTCTAATTTGTATTATTTAGTGTTATGCATTTAAAAGTTAAAATACATATAACTAAATAAAATAAGACTTGACAGTAATTTCATGTCTTATATTTAATTGGGATATTGTATGGCGGAAGGATTGAATTGTACGGTAACTATTTACTCAAACATTCTTTTATGATTAATGTTAAAATCTATATTATCTGAAAAGTCGTTGATCACTAGGGAGGCTTATCCCTATTGTAGAATAAATATTATTTATTTAAATAAATTAATAGTTTAATTTATTTATTTATTTAAATAAGATTAGAATTGTTCTAATTGATTTATTCACAACCGATTTAATATGGAGAACCTAAAGGGTCACACCATAAAAGGAAAAATAATTATTTAAGAAATCAATGGCATAGTCGTAATAATAAATTAAGTATATTTAATTTAATCTATGGTGATAGAATAAATTAAATAGCTTAATATTTATTATTTAATATTTTAAAAATATTAAATATAAATTAATAAGAGGAGTCTTATTATTATTATTACTATTATTATTATTTAATTCCTAAAAGAGTTTGAGAATTAATTAATAAAAGTACTCTCAAATATCCTAATAAGATTAGGAGGCTAATTAATTAAAAGAGTTTAATTAATTATTCCTAATAAGATTGGGAGCCTAATTAATTAAAGAAGTTTAATTAATTAAAATAAAACTCAATTCCTTAATTGTTAAGGAGGGTTGCCCACATCTATAAATAAGGAGAGTCTTATTATGGGTGTCAGAGTTGTTGTTGACTTTTTCATAACATACGTGATTCTAATTGTTGGAGAGTACGCTTTTTTTCTATGAGAGATAGAAAAACTAGGGTTTTGCCAAACACCCATCTTCTTGAATCTTTCTTATTCCTTGGTGGATCACCTCTAGAGGCTAAACACTTGGGTGGCTAACGTTGATCAAATGAAGGAACCAAACCCGGTAGATCCAAATTGAACGCGAAAGGATTTGGAGGTGAATTTGTACCTGAGAAAGCTCGAATCTTCAAGGGTATGATTCTTATTCTTTGTCTTTTCGTTTAATTAATAATTGCGTATAAAGGATGATCCGGGTATATGGTTTGTAAAATTTTAAAACTCTGATTTTCACGTTTTCGCTTATTTTGTGCAATTTGATTGCGTGTATGAATATTACAAACCTAACACTTCTTTCTCTGTTCTTGATTATATTTTGTTAAGGCATCGCTTCCACCTTTAGCTATAATTGCCTTCTCAAGCACTGCTGCAAAGGTCTTCAACTGAAATATGGAGACTCTTCTATAAAACCATGGCTTTAGTCCCTGTTCAAACCTTCTTGCCTTGCGCTCGTCTGTGTTAACCTGATACGGCGCAAACCTTGCTAACTCATTAAATTTTGCTATATATTCCGACACCGTCATTGTGACCTGCTTCAATTATAGAAACTGGACCTCCATCTAATTCTGTGAACTTTCTGGAAAATAGGTCTCAAAAAATATTTCTTTAAACCTATTCTATACCATTACTCCTTGTCCCCCTCGGGTTTTGTTTGCTTGCCACCAGTAAATGGCTTCTACTTTCAACATGAACATTGCAAAAGCAATCTTCTGGTCTTCACCTACTCTAGCAACATCGAAAACCTTCTCTATTTCCATGATCTAGGTCTGTGCCTCAACCAGATTCATGGACCTACGAAATTCTGGTGGTCTAACTGCATTAAAATCTTTAAAAGTCGCTGCTTGGTTTTGCGGCTGATTCTGTAGTGCTCCTGTCAGTAATGTCACCAACTACTGAACTGGGTTAGCATTGGCGTTGTTGTTATTGGCAAACCCCTCAGGGGTTCGTTGTCCTGGTTGACGTCTTCTTAGAGGCATTTTCTATTTAAAATGCACTTATTAGATTATTACTCAATCTCTTAAGTATTTTCTACTTCACTTGCATATCATAAAAGATAAACACATAACACATAATATCTTGAATAAATATTAACACTTTTTTATTCATACTCTTTTAAAGACATAGAAATGATAGCATCACTGCAATTTACATCACTTTTCATGAATTAATAAAGTTTAAGGATAGCATCATCATATCCCATTGGTCATATAACACTTGGGATTTACATCTTATTTATTATATAATAATCACATAACAATTACACTTTCTATTATGGCCTACTAAAATGTTGCACAGCCTTACGGCGCTCCTCTTCCATAATACAAAACATCTTTCTATGATCTAACATATACCATGACAACTCCTCGAACTGAGTCGGATAGTACATGACTCGGTCTTGAGCTTTGTTTATCATAGTGTGGAAAACACAATCCATATCTTCCATCTTGATCTACTTTGCTTGTACCTCTCCCTCTACTATATCTGCACGTTGGGAAGCCTTCTCGTAAGCATCTTCTGCGCTTGCTCTCTTGGCGGATTTTTCTTTTAGGTCATCTTTCAGCTTCGCAACCTCTGCCATCAGCTCCTCCTTGTCGCCTTCTACGTTAATCAGCTTCTAATCCACATTACCTAGACGTTCGTCAAAATCCTGAATCTCATCGTCCTTATATGCTATTGCGGTCTGTTGTTCAGCTACTAGCTCCTCCAATTCTCCGACTCTATCCTGTAGCTCAATGTTACGATCGTATATTTCGTCATACATTTGATCTGCAATAGAGTTTGGTGGAAACTCTTCCCCTTCGTCCTCCTCATCTGTTTGTGGTAGCTCTATAGGATCTTCATCCGTCTCTACCTCATCCTCATCATTTACTGATCCCTCCTGCTCAAAATCTAAATATCCAATAACTGCAAGCAACGAAGATGACTCCCTTGGCACTAATTGTTCCCAGACTACTTGAACATCTCGAGGCTCTTCCTCTCTAGGCATATAAGGTCTCTCCTCCCTAGCTTGACTAGATTCTCGCACATTAGCCATCTTGACAACAAAAATTTTAAGTTTTTAATTACTAACCGTCACTACTCGACACTCACGAGAACATAGGTTGCAACCACATAAGCACATAGAGTGTTTTATTATTTTTTCCTTAAAATTCGATAAGTGTTTATCACCACTATCTTTATCTTTACAATCTCCTATAAGGTTACTTCCTAAGGTTTCCCCTCCCCACCTAAGGTTCATAACCTAAAGCTTTGATACCAACTTGTGACACCCCCAAATCTGGGTACTTCATTCCCATATGATTTAGTGTTCACTGTCCAAACATACATTTCTAACTACCCAAATTTAATAAAATTTAAGCAATAAATCCTCCCGTTAAAGGTTTACATAATTAAATCTGATAAATCCCATATTGTCTAACCTTAAAACATTCATCAAATGTGTAAAATTAATTAATTACATCATATAATTAAACCAAGTATGAAAACACAAAATTCAATAAATTAACAAGTCTTCAACACTTGTTCATCTTTCCTTTCCTTTTGCTAGAGGTTGGCTCATCAACCTTCTCAACTTTAGCTGCAATGGTTATATATATACAAGAGTGAGCCAAACAAATGCTCACTTAATGAAAACATAACAACTGGTAATGAATAAATTTAACTGAATTAAATAACATTTTATAATATTGATAATCAAGAACTGATATTGAAATTCATCTGAGGGTTACAAGATAATGAACTATGTCCTAGGTTTAAAGTATTTTTACTTAAATCTTTAACAGTCCTTAGACTATATGGACCTTCTTTCTCGTACTTAGAGGGATCAGCCCTTCGTACCATGTATTTTGCACAAACATCTTAATGCTTCCGTGTAATAAATCCCCTATGTTATGGTTGTTCATCTCAGTTTAACATATGAGTCCATGCCAAAGAAAGTTTGGTTTGGATAAGGTTCAAGGGTAATTTAGAGTTCAACGTTCATCAACTAAGGATTAGTTGAATCAAAAGTTTAATGACAATATAAAGGATTAATAACAACATAAGATAAAGTAGTTATGAACCATAAATGAATATTTTAAATAAACAAGTTCATGCTTTAAGAATATAGTTCAAAGCTTTAAAAAGATATAATAAACCTTGCTCGAACAAGATGGTAAGCTAAAGTTACAATTCCCAACAAGGAAACAAGATTAAAAACTTTCCTCAACATATTTCAAGAACTTGCTTAAACAAGGTTAGGGTTAGAGAACTTGCTCAATGTAAAGAAGTAAGGTTTAGGAACTTGCCTTGCGGGTAGGCTAAATAGTTATAACTCACGTTCCTAAATATCCTATACACATGTCATCATGACATAATTAGTTACCACATATTCACGGTACATAACTGAATATCTATTTCATTTACAACCCTTTGGTATTAGGTTTAACCACATGATTAAACCACACTTTTAATACAATAACAAAAATATTCAGTTATCACATAACTCATTAATTATTATTAATAATTTTTATATTTCGTATTATAACAACACCACCATATGATTAATCATATTTTATAGTCATAAGATCACAATATATTAACAATTATAAAATTATATATGAAAGATCAAATTTCTGGGCCAAACTACTGTTCTGGCGTTGTAATGCATCTGTTTACTCACAGAATTGGCGCTGTGGCGCTGGCTGGCGCTGCAGCGCTTCTGTTTACTCACAGAACCGGCGATGCAGCGCCTGTACTCGTCAACAGGCATTGAGTGGCACTGCAGCGCCCAGTTTCTCTACAGAACTGGCGCCGCGGCACCGCGACACAGTTGTACTGTAGCGCCTATACTCGTCAACATGCACTGTGTGGCATTGTAGCACCCAATTTCTTTACAGAACTGGAACTGCGGCACCGTGGCATAGTTGCACGTAAACAATGTTCGTGAAGAACATAAAACAAAGCCAAATTGGCCAAAAAGCTCTTTTCTAACAACAAATTTAGCACATATAAAACATATAAACTTTACATAAACATAAATTAATGTTTCTAACATATTTCTGACCATATAAACAGTATAAACATCAAATTAAAACCTTTAAATTTCATTATTCTTGCTATTTCTTCACTATTTGACATTCTTAGAAAAATTAAATACTGTGAATCTGTTTTTCAACCAAAAAAGTTAGTTTAAAACTCATTGTTTTCATTTCTTCATGTATTTACACAATCAAAAATCAATTTACACTTTATATCACGAATTTAGTATCAATTTTGATTCTAAAATAAACCATATCATATATACATATCTGTATTTTTCTATAAAACATAATTTCTTCACATATATCATGTTTTCATGGATTATCCTACTCTAAATCATATACTGATCATATAAAAATAGTTTATATCAACAAATTAATATATACAAACCATATAATCAACAATTAATCATCCACATAAATTTTATAGAGAAATTTTCATAAAGAAAACTAAAACTTTAGAAGGTAGGATTATACCTTTGATTGCTAGTTTAACTAGAGAATATGATAGAATTCTTCTTAGTTTGCTCAAGCCCACAGAGAAATTCTTTATCTCTTTTCTCTCTGTGTTTTCTCTTCTTTCTCTTTTCTGTTCTTTCTTTAGTATTAGGCTTAGAATTAACGTAAAATAAAAATAGACGTATACGCCAAATAAAACTAACAATAATAATAACCATAATAACCCTACTTATTACTTATCAGTTATTTTTTTTAAAATTTAAAAGCCACTAAGGCTTGTTTAGCGAAACCAATTTAAAATTAAAGACTTAAAATCCTTAAGCCTTGTTTGGCAAAAATGAAGTAAAAGCCTTTTAATTTATTTTAATAACTCATTTATTATATAGTTTATTGTTACACTTTATTTAATTAAATTCTCATATTCAAATTTAATTAAATTAAAGTTAATAACAACTTATTAAATCTAATTGCCACAAAATTATAATTTTATTTAATAAATTAGCACATCACTTTTAATTACTAAACAACATTATAACAATTCATTTAATCATTATCAACTGTCTAATTTAATTATTAAATTAAATTAGAATATTATCACATAATAATTAATTCATCACTCTTTAATTTACTTAACTTCTAAATAAAAAATTACCGAATATCAACTTAATTAACATATTACACTTAATCAAGTTAATTCCCTACAACTCATGAATTATTTATTTAATTAATAAATAATCAAACTAAATAAATAATTATTTAATAATAAATACATCAACTAAAATATTTATTTAATTCAATAAATATTTGAAATTACATGCAAAAAATCTGTAATAAGCACATCAACTAAAATATTTATTTAATTCAATAAATATTTAAAATTACATGCAAAAATTCTGGATTGTTACAG
The DNA here is from genome assembly GCA_016801055.1 of Panax notoginseng. Taxonomy (NCBI): domain Eukaryota; kingdom Viridiplantae; phylum Streptophyta; class Magnoliopsida; order Apiales; family Araliaceae; genus Panax; species Panax notoginseng. Next base: position 159,994,932 of record CM029018.1, on the reverse strand, counting down.
CTTTTCCTAAAGTTGAGTTCAACTAAAAATCATGATTAAACGCAGAGTTTCAAGCTTTCTAATTTGTGTCATAATAATGTTGTTAGAGACCAAAGATTGATGAAAATGGTACCTTGTAGTATGAACAAGACATGGAAAAAAAATCTTAAGTCATCTGGACTTGTGGAGTAAAAGCTAGGAAGTGAAGTAAAAGACATGAAAGTCATAAGTTTTGGAAATCTGCATAAAGTAGACTAGAGTTTAGGCTCTACCGAAATGGCGCGGTCGCGCCACTTCCAAGCCTTTTTTTGGCACAGTCGCTTCGTGCTGCAGAACTTGAAAAATGATTTTGTGAAGTGACGTGAACATGATGCATATATATATAAAGACCTTACATGAGATAAGCTCTAAAAACATGTATGTTCAGATAACCCAGCTACAAAATGACCTTAAACAATTTAGAAGATTAAACAGTGTAAGAAATGACTCAGAGTTTAGCTCAGCCATAACACTCCTAGGCTAATTACCAACGCGGCCACGCTGTGCTGCAGAGTTGCCACAATGAGTTTGCTTAATAGGGGAAACTTGTGGCATATGTATATAATCCTGTCTTGTAGTAAAAACTGAGTGACTTCTCATGTAAGTATCAATAATCAAAGATACTATACAATACCGTGTGCTACTATGCAACCACGCGTATTACTGTACTTTTATCACCGGGTATTTCAACAGTTAACGGTAAAACTTTTGTCATTATTTTATAAAAAGTTATTTATGTCATTTTCTAACTCCGGCAGTAATTTCTTTGTGGGGTCCACCAATAATTGTTTTGTCGTACGAATATTCTTTGATAAAATGAATATTCCCTGATTAATCGAATATTTTATAACAACTTGCTTATTTTGTAAAATTTGTAAATATTACCCACAAATGTAACATTATATCAAATCCACACCATAATATTGAAAATGATATTTAGAGAAAATTAATCTTTATTCATAAAAGTTTGGGTCTTACGAAGATATTTAGAGAAAATTAATCTTTATTCATAAAAGTTGGGGTCTTACATTGTGACTAACCATGATGGCTCACATGGTGACTCACAAGGGGGGTAAGTGTTTGGCCATGTGTGTCTATTTGGTGCCATTTAATTCCAAGGAACTTGGTTGATTTGTATTGGTTGAGCAAGACTTGGAGGCTAAGTTTGGTAGGATATTTTGCAAGGCTTTGGTGGTCTATAAATTGAAACCCTCATCCTTTATTAATCCTCACCAATTCAGAAAGTTAGAGCAAGAGAAGAGTGAGAATCATATGTGAGAATACTTGTTAGTTGAGAGAAGGAAAGAAAAAGCCAAGCTAAGTATGATCGAAGTTGTAAAGCTAGTATTCCAAGAGGTAAATAAGATTTTCGTTGAATATTTTATTTTTGTTCATTGATTCTTTTGTTAGAATTCATGAATTTATGCATGTTTAGGTTTATGATTATGTATGTTAGTGTTAGTGAGTCATAAAATATGATGAATTAGCTAATTAATGCATTAGGCAACTAGTTGTTGTAACAATCGGGTATAGTATGTAACCTTGTAATTAGGTATGAATATTTATTTAATGAAATGAAATTTTATTGGAAATTATTTTGTGCAAATGATATGAATTGATAAATATATATGGGTTATATATTTATTAGCATGTAAGCAATTAAACAAGTTTACAAGCCCAACTGTTATGCCAATTTAAAAAGTACAAGAGTGAAATTAATAAGCTTTGTGTGTGACGCCCCCAAATCCGGGTATCTTCCAACCCGACAGATGGTGCTACACGGTGCTACAGTTCACACAAACATTCAATTGAAATGCCTCAAAAGAACGAATATGTCTTATATATATTCAAAATAATGTTAACATTCCCCCAGGTTCTTTATAACCGTTACAATTGTTCTTGTCATAATATCAAATATTATCATTACAAACCTATACTATTACATAGGTTATCTACGGGTTCGCCTTAGCCTTCCCTTTATCCTAGTCGGTTGCATCGATCCGTTCGATCTTAGTTGCATTCATATGGTTCAAGCAAGAGTGAGCCTAACTAGCTCAGTAAGTATAACAATTCTAGTAAAATAGCATGCTTGAAACATAGGAATCATATATCTTCAATAACTGAATAATATTTATGAAGTACTATCGATAAGTTAAAATAGCACTTCTTTTCATTCAAAACATTTTACAATAACAATATTCAGTAAAACATTAATTCCGGTCCAAAACCAGGAGCATTTCATAAGTACTTTGAAAAGGACATCCCGGCATAAAGTCCGTAAGTCCGGTATAGCTAACGAGAACATCTAGGTGATCAGCCTATAGTACACTATGTTGATCAACACTACATTCATTAAACGTGTGTACGTTTAAGTTGTGCCAACCTCACGTGCCTGTCGTTTGACGACAAAACAATTTAACATACTCAGTCTCCATTTGAAAACCACACCAATATTAGTTTGGTAAAACATTGACAATACTTTGATAGATTATAATATATCATAAGTCTAGCCGAAAGAATTGGCTTTGACTTCATCAGACATTAGTTCATGTGTAAGAATACATGAATCATAAAGCTTGTTCGGATTGAATTGAAATAAGGGTTAGAACACTTGCCTTTAGCGTCTGCTACTGTTTATTACATGTGCACTTTAAGTCCTTAAGTCTCTACAATAGATGATAACATCACATAGCACATTAGGTCATGAATAACATACATAGTTCTTAAAGAATCTTACCCTTCTTCTCAATCTAAATATGTATTAGATTTGTTATTATCGGTTCTGGCTTTCCGTTACATCGTCTTACGTTCATATGCAATTGACTTACTTCAACCCTAAGTGATCATTTTTAAGGTTTAAACATGACTTAACAATGTTACTTCATGTTTATTAAGTTTGTACTACTTCATTGCCTTTCTTTTTATCTTTATAAGCAATCCTCTCTATGCAAACCTTAGGGCGGGAGCTGCGGCGCCAGCAATCCTTCTCTATGTCGCGCGGCGGTGCCATGCACTAGGGCTAGAATTGTTACAGTACATCTGCATAATATTTTATATTATTAAATCAATAATTGATACGACGTTGTAACTCATATTATTTGATATGATTTTATTAAACCAGTTAGCATTATTGACAATATCTAGAAATCTTATCGAGAAAAGGGGTTATTTAATTGTTCGCCATTTATACGGAATGCCCCCTCTTTCCTGGAATTGATCTGGTTGTCAATATTCTGACTTTGTAATATTAATTGTGAATAATTATTGAAGAATAAAAGTTGTTGATTAATGATAATTATAATAAGTAATGTGTGGTAGATATTTCTCCAATTTATGTTATAAATAGTGGGGTTTAGCATGATGCGTTTGTTGTAAGTTTGACTTATTATTCCATGGACCCAACATTTGCCAATTTATCAAAGTTATCGACAAATTTTCTTTTCAGTATTTATTTTAGTATTATAATAATAGTAATAAAATAAAAAAAAATTATATTAAACAAAAAACTTTTATAAAGTTAATTGTTTTATTAGAATATATTATATTATATATAAAGTTATCTGTTTTATTAGAATATTTTTTTGAATAATAAAAATCAGGCGAAAACTTTCGAAATCAATGGGCGAAGAATGCACGATTATCAAACGTGGTGTGCTAAGCATTCTTCTATAAATAGGCTGCTTAGCTGATGTATGAAACTCACATTAGGATCACAAAATTCTTCTTTTATAATATTGTGCTTTTTTCTTTTGAGTATAATGATACTTTAAGTGTAGTTAGTAGTGCAAGATTTTCTGAAGATAATCTCCTTTATACCAGTTAGATCTAGTCTCTTACTAAGGTAAGGGATATCATTTCTTTCATATTCCTAAAGTGATATCATTTCTTTCATATTTGTAAGGGATATCACTTTCTTTCATACAACTAAATCTAAACTTACCATGGTAAGTACTGCTTCTATAATTCCTGAAATGATTAGAAATTCCTTGGAGGTTTGCATTTTATCTAATATCATTTCACTTGAACTTTTTATTTACCTGAATCTTCTTTTTGAATTTTAATTGTTATTTTCGAAATATGAATCTTGAATATCATTCTTGAATTTGACTCGACATTTTGGTTATCGCGTTGACAATTTTGACATTATTGGACTCTTAACAAATTAAATGTTAAACCTCGAATGTTTATTCTTTTATCTCATTATTCATACAACTTTTGTTCATTCTTTATAATATTGTTACTGTAAGGACCTAGAGTTTTATATGATTATATATGTAAATTTTACGATTTTTTTTGAAAGTACTTGAATTATATCAGTGAATATGTGAATTAAGTAAGATAGTTAATTTAATTATTTTAAGTTAACTAAGATAAATACTTAATCAATTTGATTAAGGAATATGAAGATAAGTTATGTTAAAAATTAACATAGTTTGCATGTTAACCTTGATTACTAAATTAAAAATATTTATAATCTTTAAGTGATTAATTATTGATATGAATTATATATAGTAATTATATGAGTGGTAATAACTTATCAAGCCAACTAGGGCTAATTAAGTTAATGAAGTAATGCAATATGTTATGGCTTAAGTGGATTATGTACGTGATTAAATAAGTATACATTATGTAATGTGTATACATTTATTTTTTTATAAAAAGAGAGTTAAGAATAAAGTTATGTAACCAAATATATATTAGGAATGTGACTTAAATAAGCTAAGTGTTATAATATAGGAGAATGATAGTATAAAGAATATATATACTAACCCTAAGAGATTTATTTTATACATTTCAATTAATTAATTTTATAACCGAAGTAAAGCAAGCCTAATTGGGTTGTGAAATTAAATGTACATGAGTAAGGAATTAAATTATAAATGTGTATAATGAAAACCCTAATTAAATGATTAGGGTAAGATAAAATTAAAATTATGGGACTATGCTAATTATACGGCCCAAACAAATTAATTTGAAGCCCAAAAGAATTAAAGGAATGGACCAATCTTATCCCACCTTAAGAGGGACATTTTGGTCATTTTTAAGCATAATTTTGCAAGAAAAATAAATCTAAAATGGGAGGAAAAAAAGGGGCATATGGTTGGCTATTAGAGGGCAAAAAGCGGGGGAGTGGTGATTTTTTATTTTGTTTGAAAGTAAGTTTACTAACTCTCACCAAATGCTCTAGGTGTCAAGCCATGAACCAAGCCAACACTTATGTTTAAACTTGCAAGCAACATGGGTTGGTATTGGTGATGATGAGTGAGAGAGATAGGATTGCAATACTTATAATGTATATACATAATAAAAAAAAGAGAACATATCACTTCTCTTTCATTTCATTTTCTCTTCCAAGTTGCTAAGTTAAAAGAAAAAGAGAGTGAGAGAGAGCAAGGGGGTAACGGAAAGGAGGAGAGAAGAGAGAAGAAAAGCAAGATTTCATGCACCCTAAACTTATCTTCTACCTTGGAAGAGTTAGAAAGGTAGCCCACAAAATAAAGTAAGTATTAAAAATCCCTAACTTTGTATTTTGTATGAAGTATTATGTTAGATCTTTGGAGTATTGTGTTTTAAATGACTAGAATCTTATGAGAAGGTTAGATCTTGTATATATTGTGTTTAAATTGATGATTCGTATGAGTTTATGTTGGAAATTTTGGAAAAAGAAAGCTAAATGAGTTTTTCCGAAAAATTTGTTTTAAAAAAGATGATCTATGCTTGACATTTTGAAATCTACGAAGGGTTCTTGTGATTTTAATTCTTGGTAAGCTAGATCTATGAGTTAAGAGCAAAACCCTTTTGGAATCACATAAAAATGTTGAAAATTGAGCAAGATATGAATTTATTCCAAAAACACTCCAACTGTTGGATCATGTCACTGACCAGCCACTTCCGTGCTAATTTCTGTGACAAAAACAGATCCAAAACTGGAGTTTGATAAACGAAAATTGTAGTTCGGAAAGATATGAATCCAACGAGACCGACTGGACCTAAATCAGAGTTGTAGATTTCACTTTACGAAGGTTTTAGTGAAGGACCCCAAAACTGAAAACAAAAGCTAAAAAGTTAAAATTTTTAAAGAATTTGATCGGTTCAGCAAATCCGGTGAACCGGCGAAACCTTCCGACGGCCGTTTCATCCACTTTCTGGGCGGTTCTAGTGGTAGATCCAGGATCCAAAATTTTCTTAAAATGTGAAAAATGTTAAAATATTTAATTCAGAATTTTTTTGGACAGTTATGTAATTATTAAGTAATTAATGGTTTAAACTCATTTAAATCATTTAAAACTTACTAATTAATAATTATTAATGCCACCAGATGATTATTAAACTAATTACATATAATTTAAATGTAATTAACTATTTAATTATTATTTAAGTGATATTAAGTAGAGTTAATGTTAATAAACTAACTATTGGTTATTTAATTAAGATTAAATAATAAATAGAGTTAAACCATTGATTAATTATTATTTAAATAATATTAAATAATGATTAAAAAATATTTAAGTAAGATTAATTAATAATAATGTAATTACTTACTCACATTGACATAAAATTTATAAAATAATAATTTATTATTTAATTAACATTAAATAATAAATAAGAACAAATAATACTTAATTATTCTTAAATTAATAAAAAAGAATAATTAAATATTTATGAAGTGAATTAATTATTTATTATTCAAAGATAAATAAATAAATTATTATTATTTAATTAATATTAAATAATAATTAAAGATAAATAATATTAATAATTTAATTATACATTATGTAATTAACATTAAATAATAAGTAGATGTAATTAGCTATTATTTATTATTAAATAATAATTAAATGTAATTAATTAATTACTATTTAACTAATATTAAATAGTAATTAAATGAAGATAGAGTTAATAAATGAAGAGAATTTAAATAACTCATTAATTAAACAATTATAGTAAATTGTTTAATGATCTAATAAGTATTTATTACTTAAGAAAAAAATTATTAATTAATTAAATCATTAACCTAAGATCAATTAAATTCCTTATAGGATTAATGATAGTACATTACATTATGTGTATAAAATTTTAAAATAATTAAAGGAATTAATTAGTAAAATGTAAATAATTAAAATAAATTATTTATTAATTTAATAAATGATTAATAATATTAGACTAAGATATTATTAAGTAATTAATAATATTTATATTAAATTTAAATTTAAATATTAATAAATAATTTATAATATTAGTTATGAATTTAGAATATTATTAAATGATTAATAATATTAGTTAAGGATTAAAATGTTATTAAATGATTAATAATCTTATGAGATGAGTAAGATATTATTACATGATTAATAATATTATGTGGTGAGTAAGACATTAGTAAATGACTAATAATACTTATAAATGAATAAAATATTATTAAATAATTAATAATATTAAATGAGAGTTTAAAAGAGGAGTTAAGTTATTGAGTTAGACATTCAATAGACCATATTGAATTGTATGAGGAATTGAAAATTTAATATGTTAAGAAGAGAAAACAGCTTGAATCTGGGTTGCTGAATTGATGTATTCGGTTTGCTGGATTCGTAAATAGTTTACCGAGTTATAAGAACTTATAAAATGAAAAACATAGTGTTAAATCATAAGGTATACGATATAGTAGTGGTATAGTCGTACTCTTTAATGGTTGATGTATAGTATCTGGGCTAGACGATTCCTTCAGTGAGCGGATGTATATACGAACTAGAAACCGATCTAACTCGCTGTGAAAAAAAAATAATGTAGATGAGACGGGAAACTAGTTTGTTGGTTGTTTGTGGGAAACCACTCAACATACTATATTGAACATTGTTAGAGAGTCGATGTGTGCCAAGTATAGGCTTGTGAATACGTATGGTGTTAAGGTGTTATCTAATGTTTGATTATGTGATTACATGTTAGATAAACTACTATAACTGAGATATGTGATGCTAATTGAGAGATCAATCTTATAAATGATAGGTCTTTCAAAAGAAGTTAACTTAAATTGTGTAGCAGTAGTCAACGGATCAGGCATGTTTCCCTAACTCAACTCGAGTTATTATTTTTCAAAGTATGTTAGTGGATAATTATTGTTGATTATTCCATATTCACTGATTATTATTGAATATTCGCATTTATTGCAAGTTCTTTAACTCAAACTTGATTATTTATTCTCAAAGCATGTTAGTGGATAATTATTGTTGATTATTCCACATTCACTGTTTATTATTGAATATTCGCATTTATTGCAAGTTTCCTAACTCAACTGAAGTTATTATTTTTCAAGCATGTTAGTGGATAATTATTATTGATTATTCACATCCATAATGATTATTGTTATTCGCACATAGCGCAATTAATTCATGTTCTATTATTTGAACTGTTTATGAGTTATGTCTCAGCTAATTGTTCTGGCAAGACTAATATTTGTTAAAGTATGAAATGTTCTATTTATTATGAACTAATTTATTATTGGAAGACCTAAGCCATTGATTTCGGCTAGATCCATGTTGATATTATATGTTAAAATCATATTATTTATTTGAAAGCAATCTAAATCATATTGTTATGGTACGGACTCATGATGTAAGACTGAGATGAACAACTCTTATAAAAGGGAAACTTTATTGTCAAAAAATGACACGTGTGACTCATGTGAGTATTATGCATAATATCGGGTACAATGAGACTGATTACCTTATCTACTTGTAGGGAAATGTGATTTAGTCTTTATGGTTACCTTATACTTTCGAGGTATTTGATCTGTAAATGAACTGATAATTCCTCTAGAAGTTCTTGATCCTTTTATGATCACTTAGCATGAAATATGGGAATATCCCACTTTATTGAATCTTGTTGAAGTATTGCCAAACTTCTTAATCAATTGAATATTTGAAAGAATTTTAATCTTTCATCCTTAATATGCTTTTCAACTTGAAATTTAAGAGAAAGTCTTGTTATTAAAAATGATTTATTATTCAGCTACCTTGAAATCTTTTGAACATGGTTGAAGTTCTATAGAAGCTAGACTCTTCTATTCATAATATACATTCTTTATTGTATACTTCAACTTGTTGAGCAAACTAGTTGCTCACCTTTGCTTAAAATAAAATATTTCAGTTAAAGCTGAGGTAGCTGAAAGATCTAACAGGGATAAAGGCAAAGGAGACCGAGTAGTATTAGTTATGTAATGATGAATATTATATTATATTTTGATTTAAGCCTTTTGTATTATAGGGCATGTAATATTAAGGTTAAAGAAACCTGTGATATTGTTATAATTATGTTTTAAGGTCTGTTTTTATTAAAGACATGTAATGAATGATGTACTTCATCGATGAATACGTAGTTAGATGTGATATGTATAATGGATCGTGAGCACCAAACCTAAGGTTAGGGAACTCGAATTTGGGGGTGTCACAGGTTGGTATCAAAGATGTAGGTTATAAACCTTAGGTGGGGGAAAACCTTAAGAATATAACCATAAGAAAGATAGATAAAACTCATTTAGAGTTCTAAGTGATGGATTGATGAAATTCATCAATAGTAAGATATATGGACACTTAATGTTTATGGATTGTGTTTACTGGTGATATACTAATTAAGTTGTTTAAAACTAATTGTAGGATGTCAGGAGATAATGAGATGGTAACGGAGATGTTAGCAGCTGCACCAATGCCATTTGCCGAGGTGTCAGTTCAAAGTTAGATAGTTGAGAAAGTACTAAAAGACGAACCTACGGTAAATCTAGGAAGGGACCAAGATGAGTTTTCTGAAATGGAACTAAATGAAGAGGAAGAAGTGGATTCTGAAGAAGCTAAGGTACGGTAGGACCAGAAATAGTAATCAAAGAAGGTCAAGCATTAGTAGAAGTTCATGATTTAAGGGATAAGGTATTTTTCCTAGGGGAAATATGGAATGCAGAAAGATTATTAAATGACCAGTTAATAAGGGCATTGAGTGAGATAATAGAAGAACGAAATGATTTGAAGGCACAAGTGGATGGTATGAGAGTTGCGTACAATGTATCGTCTAAAGTTGAAAGTAAGAAGGATATTGGTAATAATAATAAAAGGAAATGGAACAAAGACAGTGACTCAGGGGACCAATAAGGGAATTCACCATAGAGGAAGAAGGTATGTATTGACTGCAGAAAGAAGCATTTTAAGAAATGTATGAAGGGTAAGAATGTATGTTATAATTGTGAACAAGAAGGGCATATATCTCCTAATTGTCCCAAACCTAGGAAAGGAGGATGTTTTTCGTATGGTGGAATGGGCTATAGGTTTAAAAATTGTCTTCTTCTAAATTGTCCTAAGAAGAAGACATGTGAAGGAAGTAGACGGAAGAAAGATTAAGTATGAGAGGTAGAACCTTTTGAAGTAAGATAATATGTTAAGACTATAGTATCGTAGACGACAAGTAGGTATATGTAAATATATATGAATGTAATCATCACTTTTGTATGAATATCAAGATAACTTTAGTAAGTCTCAACTTTTTGTATAAAGTTGTAGTAATAAATCATGCTTTTGTAGCAAAGGGATATTAAATAATTAAAGCAATATGCACTATGTACTAAAAATTACTATGTACTATTTGAATGAATATGAATATAAATGTAATGATATGATTATATGTTTGATTAAGTAAATAAATTTTGAGAATAAAGAAAGTAAGCTGTCTAATTGATAATTTGTTAATTAGGCAAACTGAATTCATTAATTCAGCAAGCTGAATTGCTCTGAGTTTAAAATTTTGTGTTAAATTTTTATTATACTGCTATTAAAAGGTGGCATAAGATGTAAAACATAAAGAAATAATTTAAGATCTTAATCTTATTACGTAGAAAAATGCCGCCTAGGAAGGGAAGTATGAAGAAAAATATGAAAGCACAATTTTTGAATCTGAAGCAGGAGAATATAACAGTGTCAGAATACTTTGTCAAGTTCAACGAGTTAGATAGGTTCGCTCCACATCAAGTGGACACCGAGGAACTCAAGGCACGACGTTTTAAAAATGGATTGAAACCATTGGTACTCAGCAAGATAGATGTGCTGCAAATTGATTCATTTTCAACTCTGTTGGAAAAAGAGATTATCACCGAGGGAGGAATTGAAGCCGTATCAAAGAATATTAAAGAAAAAATGAAGAAAACGGAAGGAGATAATAGGGTAGGTGGTAGTGGAGGCATTAACTCTAACAAACATAAGAGGAATGATAATACTAACTCGGAAAATAAACTAGGAAAGAGTAGGAAGAGAGGTAAACGGTGTAACAAGTGTTGAAAATACCATCAAGGAGTTTGTTTGAATGGAAAAGGTGTATGTTTTAATTGTGGCCAAGAGGGACACATCTCTTCCAACTATTCCAGACCAAAGAAATTGCAAGGTTTTTTTTCATGTGGATCGCCAGATCACCATATCTGTAACTGTCCAAAGAAGAATGCAAAGAAAGGAAGCAACAACAGAGGAAATAGCAGTGAGACACTAATGATCCAGCTCAGTCAGGAAGATCAACGGCGTGCACGTCTAATATGACAGTTCAGGATGTAGTTACTTTGAAGTAAGCAATGCCAGGTAAAATTCTAATTATTAATATAATTGTGTACGTACTATTGGATAGATATCACTAGGAGGTGATGTTCCTTTACGGATCCGAGTCACAGGTTGATATATGAGTTACAAGTTATTGTCGCGTATATTAAAAAAATGAAGGAATTGATGATACAACTTTAAAATGTTATTAGAACACGAGTATACCCATGTGATCTATGGTAACCCTTAGAGGTTCCATAGTAGAATGAGAGAAAGCACAAGTTGCTTAATATATCACATGAATACTATTGTCAGTAAATGTTGATACCTAAATATAACAAGTAAGTATAAGCTATGTCAAGTCAAATGAGACTTGAGTTAATCACATATTTTCTTCCCTGAATTGGGATAGGAAAGAATAAATGAAGTAATAATTACGATTTGAATAATTCAATAATAAGTGATTGGTTAATAAATAAGTGTCTAAGTATAGATATAATTTGAGTGTAAGGTAATAGTGATTCCGGGGACGAAATCCTTATAAGGACGGGAGAATGTAAGGACCAAGAATTTTATATGATTATATATGTAAATTTTACGAAATTATTATTTTTTTTTGAAAGTACTTGAATCATATTAGTGAATATGTGAATTAAGCAAGATAGTTAATTTAATTATTTTAAGTTAACTAAGATGAATACTTAATCAATTTGATTAAGAAATAATAAGATAATGTAACACTCCCAAAATAGGTATACATAACTCATTCTGAGTCGCCAAATACATGCTACATAATATAAATACAAACTTAATTATACAACTGTCATGTAACATAAGTTGAGAGTTTTAATACGAATATTGCCTTCTAGACAATATTCAAAGTCAAATGGAGTCCTTATTATAATTATTATCACACTATTTTATAAAATAGCAAGGACTATTACAGCCACTAACTTAGACCGTCACTCCATTTTTCGACTAGTCCCGGCTACGTTCTCATTTCCTGAAGAGAACAATGAAAGAAAAAGGGTGAGCTCAACTAGCCCAGTAAGAAATATTATAACTAAGATAATGCAGAATAAATTATCGTTAGCCTTTAACAGTGTTTACCTGATAGAATACAATAAACAACAAGTTTAACTACAGCGGAACAAGTAATCCATTAGAAGAGTCAAGTAGAACATGATATCTACTATCTTTTATGATTTAAAAAGTTTATCATAAATTTTATCGCTGAGACTCAGCTCAATAAATAATCTACATCACTGAATTATCCATGCACTATGGGCCAATAATATTCATTAGTATCACATCCACGAATTATCCATGCACTACGGGCCAAGGATATTCGTGTTATCACCAACGGTCATGATCATGCCAACAACTGTCTATCAATGCACTACGGGCCAATGAAGACTTTTACCACATCATTTGTAACATTACAGATCATGATTATACTGATACATAGTTATAATCATACTAATCAACAGTCCATCTATGCACTACGGGCCAAAGATGACTTTCATCACAATATAAGCATGAGGATGATGACAATGATATAAGAATTCAATTAAATGAGAGCAAGGATAAATTTTTAAAATTTATAATTTAATTTATCCAGAATTCAATAATGTCCAAATTGTCAACATGATACTGCTTTGTGGAGTAAAATTCAAAAATAATATTATATCAAAAATAATTTGGACAGAAAAGAAATTAATTTTTGTCATTAATAGTATCCTGTGTGAATATTACCCGAGTGAATAGTACCTTGGGTGAATAGTACTTCGGGAATAGTACCTCGTGAATAGTACTTCGGGAATAGTACCCCGACATGAAAAGATTAAATATTATCAAGAATGTTTAGAATAATATTTCCGTGAAAAGATACTAGATGAAGCGCAAATTTCAAGGATATTCTACTAATTTCACGCAGTATGGAAGCAATACTTAACAAAATGAGTATAGAATTCAGAATCTAAAACGAAATAATATTACTTACATTCTACAGAGTATGGAAGAAAATATTATTTCTTACGAATATTGAACAAAAATAATATTCTTTACAACTGTTGAACGAAAATAATATTCCTACAAATATTGAACGAAGATAATATTTCTTATGAATATTGAACGAAAATAATATTCCTTACGAATATTGAATGAAAAAAAAATTCCTTACGAATACGAAAAATAATATCGTAAACGAATATGAAATAAATAATACCCCTTACCTCAAAAAGAGAGCAATTCTGACTGGTATAGAGGAGATATTCTTGAAGAAAACTTTTATTATTTTCTACACTCAAAGCTTCCTTAAACTCTAAAGAAATACGCTCAATATTATAGATGAAGAATTTTCTGATTTTGGTGTGATTTTCATTTCTAAATTGAGCATCCTATTTATAGGAGAATGACATGATACTATTTAGATAATAATCATGGACGCATAGTGGGAATAAAAAATTCACTAGCGTTCGGCGTCTGATTTTCCTGATTTCTATTATACAAACACTATGCAAATACTATGCATAATAAAATATAATATATTCTATTTTTTATAAAAAACAAAACTTAATATATATATATATATATATATATATATATATATATATATATTGAATAACTTTCTACAGATTATTTTGAAAAATGAGTAAGTGGGGGTCCAAATAATACGCCAAACTTACAACAAATACTTCATAAAAATCCCCTCTATTTATCTCAATTCACTTGGCTTCACAAAACATATTTTTAATAACATTCATCATTAATATTATAACTTGCGACATTACCAACCAGATCATTTCCAAAAATGAAGGGGCTTTCCGATAAAGATTTTTTTCTATTGGCGCGCAATTAGGTGATAAAATCTCGACAAAACTTTTTAGACATTGTCAATAATGCAAATAATAATATGAATAACTTTGTCGTCTCAATTATTGATGTAATAATATAAAATATTGTGACAATAATTAAATGAATAATGTGAGATACTATGTAGCAATTACTGTGGTAATAATTGAAATAAACTGAGTGACTTCTCACGTAAGCATCAATAATAAAAAATACTATACAATATTGTGTGTTACTATGCAACTACGCGTATTACTGTACTTTTATCACTGGGTATTTCAACGGTTAACGGTAAAACTTTCGCCGTTATTTTTATAAAAAAGTTATTTTTATCGTTTTCTAACTCCGACAATAATTCCGTTGTGGGGTCTACCAATGATTGTGCCATCGTACGAATATTCCCTGATAAAATGAATATTCCCCGACCAATCGAATATTTTATAACAACTTGCTTACTTTGCAAAATTTATAAATATTACCCACAACTATATTATATCAAATCCAAACCTTAATATTCAAAAAAATATTTCGAGAAAATTAATCTTTATTCATAAAAATTGGAGTCTTACAGATAAGTTATATTAAAAATTAACATAGCTTGAATGTTAACCTTGATTATTAAATTAAAAAGATTTATAATCTTTAAGTGATTAATTATTGATATGAATTATATGTAGTGATTATGTGAGTGTTAATAACTTATCAAGCCAATTACGGCCAATTAAGTTAATGAACAAATGGAATATAGCTTATGTCGATTATGTACGTGATTAAAATAATATACATTATGTAATGTGTATACTGTAGCATCCCCAAATCTGGTACTTTTTACCTCAGATCTGGTACATCATTTCTATAACTATTGTGAAAGATATAAACATAACTTGTTTATACATTAAACTTTTACACATCATTCCCAAGGTCTACAACCTTAACTAAATACATATCTTTAATATCTAAAATGGTTTACAATGCTACTTTCGTCAAAAAATTTAATAGATCTAACTGCACCATAATTTAATCTTGAACTTTGTCTTTGCTTTTGCCTTTACTCGAGCTTTTATCTTAATTTGAAATTTTTTTTATCATGATATAGCAAGGGTGAGCATCAAATTTTCTCAGCAAGTTTAAATTTATTTGAGGATATATCATGAATGAAAGAATTGAATAATAAGCTAGCTAACTTTCAACAATATAAACATTGTGAAAGACCATGAACAAATTTTTTTAGCTGAACGACCAAGTCAATAAAAATGAATTGTCAAGCATAAACATGAACAGATTAACTGAACCAAATGGTAATAAAGGTGATCAGCCTTTTATACCTGATGAACAACGTGAATAATCAATAATCAACAACAATGAATATAGACGTGAATCAATAATCAATATAGACGTGAATAATCAACAACAATGATTCACTAACACGCTTTGAACATACAACTCAAGTTTTGAGTTAGGGAAATTTGCCTGTACCGCTGATTACCGCTAAACAATCTAATTTAATCTCGCATGAAAGACCTATTAATTATACGATTGATCTTTCAATTAGTATAACATACCTTGTAGCTCTTAATACTATTTTTTTATCCATAAATTATCTAACACTTAATCAAATATTAGATAACATCTAAACACATCAGCATTATTATCATCCTTTGATAATTCTTTAATAACTATATCATATACATTATGATTTAACACTCGCTTTTCTTAGATATTATAAGTTCTTCTTTAAAAACTAATAAGTCAAATACCAAACCAACAACTTGAATTTCAAATCCAAAAACCTGGATGGTCAATCCACAAACCCAACTGCAATCCAGCAAACTGGATTCCAAATCCAGCAACTATATTGCAATCCAACAAGCTGGATTCAACAAATTTTCAATTCAGTAAACACAACAGTCCGATTGCCTATGTGCATGTCCGACGCCCTCCGATTTCCTCTGAAAACACAACAGTCCTAAAGATGACCATTTGGATCCATCCTAATGACCTCAAATTGAAACACTTAAAGAATAAAAGTTGTAGGTCTACTCGTCCTCGTTTCGGATCATCTTGAATCACCTCAATCGGAGTTCGTATGAAAACGTTATGGTCATTTTACTACAGGAGGTCAAAACTGTCAAACCCATACCACTTTTCCAGGGCTGGGGCACGAAGTTTTGGGCTATTTTTAGCGCTGGGGCGCGAAATTCAGAGCTGGGGCGCGAATCTTGGAGCTGAGGCTCTGAATTACTGAACACCCCAAAATAAAACACAGAACAAAGCTATATCTTAATTTCTAACACCAATTAACATATATAACTTATGCGAATTACACATAAACTTCACCAATCATACAAATACTAAATTAATACAAGTTAAACATCGATTTTTAGAAAACTTAAATCATTGTACGCACTGTTTTAAAACCAAAACTCCATTATAGATGTTTGTTTACACAGTGAACATGGTAACCAAAATTTATAAACTAATTTGATTCCTTGAGACTACGATTTCTCTGAATTTCATAACAAATCAATATACTCAACGTTCAATTTCATAATTAGCATACAATCACATACTAATTTTGTTATCATACAAAACATGCGTTCATGTTCATCCTCATATGACCACTGTAAAACCAATTTCGTTTATCTTTAGCATACAACATCTATATATATATATATATATATATATATATATATATATATATATATATATATAATCATTTCAATTACAGAAACATGTAATATCATAACCAATTATAAAACATGGTTTTACAGGAATTTTGTAAGAATGAATTCCAAGAACTCAGAGAAAGTAAAACATGCATAGGTATATCGTATTAGGATTATAGGAAAATATCTTTTTGTTACTATGAAATTACTTGCTAACCACTGAGAAACGTTTTGGAATTACAAAACCCTTTCTCTCAAAATTCTTAATTCTTTTTCTATGATTTCCTTGTTAAACTTAGAAAAATGAAGAAGAAGAAGACGTATAATAAAGGAAGCAACTGACGCGTTGAGGCCAGTTACCCAATCATGGGTAACTGTTATCAACTCCCTTTAGGGCTTTGTTTGGCTAGCAATAATAGGTTTCAAAACTAATTAATTGTATAAATCTCTTATATTATAGTTTAAATTATGTCACACCCAATCAGATAGTAAATCAAACATCTAATTTAATTTATTTTAAATAACATATAATGATTTCTCATTAATTCACATAGTCAAGTATTTAAATCCTCATTTATTAATAATGTCAAATTATTAGATTTTTAATTAATTATTAAATTATTTAAAATAACATTAGGCTTATTAAATATTTCTTTTAATTCAATAAGCTCACGTAAAAACATACATCGAATAATAAAATTCTCCACATTAATTTAATAAATATAACACATAATTAAATTATTCTACCACAACTTTATCAATTAATTATTTAATCTAATAATTAATTCATCGAAAAATATTTATTTCATTCAATAAATATTAAAATTAAATTACAAAATCTCATTTATCACATCTAAAATGGTTTACAATGCTATTTTTGTCAAAAAATTTAATAGATCTAACTGCACCATAATTTAATCTTGAACTTTGTCTTTGCTTTTGCCTTTACTCGAGCTTTCATCTTAATCTGAAATTTTTTATCATGATATAGCAAGGGTGAGCATCAAATTTGCCCAGCAAGTTTAAATTTATTTGAGGATATATCATGAATGAAAGAATTAAATAATAAGCTAGCTAACTTTCAATAATATAAATATTGTAAAAGAGCATGAACAAATTTTTTTAGCTGAACGACCAAGTCAATAAAAATGAGTGGTCAAGCATAAACATGAACAGATTAACTGAACCAAATGGTAATAAAGGTGATCGGCCTTTTATACCTGATGAACATTTACAATATGTATAACGTGCGAATCAACAATCAATATAGACGTATATAATCAACAATAATTATTAACTAACATGCTTTGAACATACAACTCAAGTTTTGAGTTAGGGAAACTTGCATGTACCGTTGCTTACCGCTAAGTAATCTAATTTAATCTCGCATGAAAGACCTATTAATTATACGATTGATCTTTTAATTAGTATAACATACCGTGTAGCTTTGAATACTATTTCTTTATCCATAAATTATCTAACACTTAATCAAATATTAGATAACATCTTAACACATCAGCATTATTATCATCTTTTAATAATTCTTTAATCACTATATCATGTACATTATGATTTAACACTCGCTTTTCTTATATATTATAAGTTCTTCTGTAAAAACTAATAAGTCAAATACCAAACCAGCAACCTGGATTCCAAATCCAACAACCTGGATGGTCAATCCACAAACCCAACTGCAATCCAGCAAATTGGATTCCAAATCTAGCAACTAGATTGCAATCCAGCAATCTAGATTCAACAAATTTTCAATTCAGTAAACTATTTTTCAATACAGCAAGCTGGGTTCATCTGATTTTTCAATCCAGCAAACTAGATTCACAAATTACTCAATCCAGCAAGCTGGATTCCATATCCTTTTCACGAAAATACCAAATCAACTTATTATTTTTCTATCTTTTGTCCAAACACATATACATATATTTAATACACAAAAAGTATTTTTTCATAATTTTCCAACTTTCTTTGGTATTTTTCAAATATCCTTTTTAGTGCGTAGCTTAAGAATTTAGCCCCATCATGCTCAACTCCAAAAATTCCCATCTTTTGACAGAATCTTATATGTGTTAACTTGAGCCTCCAGTTTAAATTTCGTGGCCATCGGAGTTACAGAACTCCAGTTATAGCCGTTTTCGTCAGAAAATTATAAAAATTGAAATGACCATAACTTGGTCGTTTTAAGTCGGAATGAGCTCATTTTTGGACATGAGGCACTTAATACCATATGTTTTCATGTCCCAAAAGGCCGGAAGTTTTCTCACAAATTAAGTGGTCGAAGATGCCATTTTAAATTTTTAGACAGTAGCTAATTTGGAAAAACAAGGTTTTCGTACTTTGTTAAAAATTTTCCATACGGAAATATAAAACTCCTTTTTCAGTGGTTCCGCTTGGAGATGTTAGAAAACTTATTATAGTATCCTCCCAAATTTTTCCAGAATTTTTGAAAGTCCAAAAAATAACTAAACTGCCCCTACCCTTGACTGTCCAAAACAGTCTGTTTTTCCTTAAAAGACACAAAACTGTTTTTGCTAAATCAGTCACTACGGACTGTGTACTCAACATTTTTCAGTGCTACCAGTTAGGTTTAGTAGTTAGCTTATATATCTAGCACCTCTCTTTAACGGATCGCAGAAAAGAAGGTGTAGATCAAAAACTGTGAAAATCCAAAGTACATAGAAATTTTAGGGCTTATAAACTAGAAAATCACTTTTCTTTATTTTTGATTTCCAAACAAAACAACACCCAATATGGGTATATCTAAACATGAAAAACTCATTAACAATTAAATTCATGGTTTTTAAGTTTAGAAACATAGTTTTAAGATTTGATTTACAATAATCAAAAATTACATAAACAAAAGGGGTTTATACCTTAGCTTGATTTTCTTTCTCCTTCAAAATATGAGATGGATCTTGGGTGTTTGAAGATCAAAGTCTTCTCTTCCATTCTCTCTTGGAGCTGTTGAACTCCCCTATCCTCTCTCTCTCTCTTTCTCTCTCTTTCTATTTGATTTTGCTAGCCAACTAGGAAGTGAGATGAAAGAGAAACAAAATGAGATAGATTAGATATAGATATATTACACTATCTCATTCCTCCTCCTTTTCTCTTCCATAATTCATCCGGCCATGTGGCCGCTACCCACCTATTATCTCTCTCTCACTAACCACTAAAGCTTTGCTTGGAAGTATTGCCAAAGTGTTGGCTAAATAAAATGAGGACACATGGAATGAGTTGGTGGGAGTGGGTGAACCATTAAAGTAAGAAATCATTACATTCTTCTCCCTTTCTCTCCCTCTCTAATGTCCGGCCACTTGGCCTTAGAATTCTCCAAATCTTGCTTTGATTTTATTGCTTTATTTAGCATACTTAATGTCTAAAATGCCCCCCCTCAATTGGGCTAAACTTGGGCTTCTAAATTAATTTGATTGGGCCTACACTTGGGCCACCATATTTATTCTCTTTGGACCTTTAATTTAATTTCTTTGAGCCATAACAAAATAACATCTTCTAACACTTCTAATATTACCATTTCCTAATTATTTAATTAAGGTTTTCATTTCCTCATTTATAACATAAATCCTTACTCATGCACATTTATTTCCTTAACCCAATTAGACTTGCTATAATTATGTTATAAAATTAATTAATTGAGATGTATAAAATAAATCTTTTAAAATTAGTATATATTATAAATAGTAATATTCTACCAGATTATAATCTCTTAGGCTATTTAATTATCGCACCTAATATATATATATTAGGTTACATAACTTAATTCTTAATTCACTTACTCACATATTCATACAAAATAATTTAATAAATTGAGACATGGTCCACAAATCTCTTAGATTAGATCACTAGTATATAATTAAAATACTAGAACCACATACACATAATCTTATGAACTCAAACACTAAACATATACCTCATTATCAGACTATCACTTATAGTTTATCAAATCATTCAAGTTCTTCTCCAAAAATTTTGAAATCCTTAAAATTCTTTTACAGAAACGTCAAAGCCATACACTTATTTTCTGTCTAGGTTCATCTTATAACCTTTAATCCATCACTTTAGGATTTTAATAATTATCTAAATTCTTGGGTTGTCACATTCACCCCTTCTTATAAGAATTTCGTCTTCGAAATTTCAGTCTACTAATCACCACTCCTTTTATTCATCAAAACTAGGTTTTCAAATTAACCTTTACTTGATTTCATGCTCAATTTAATGAGTACATCTTGCTTCCTACTATGAGGAGCTCTGCTACTATCACATTCTTCCATAACTCCAGTCTAAGGAGTTAAAACTTTTCAAATCATGTTGAGGGTTCATAATGACCATGAACACATAGTTTTAACGATATTTATATCGCAAAACAGTAAATTACTAGGTATGTTTACAATCACAAAGAAGGTAAACTGTCGTTGCTAGTACTTTAGGTGATTAGACTATCGTACACTTACGTCATGCATAACGTATCAATCATGTCTAGCGAATATTTACGCTACTAGATTGGATTATTTTATCCAATCAACATAGTTCACCTCGGTATTATCATAGGATTCCGTACTAAAATAATTTGGTTCGGGATAAATTCTCAAAGAACGCTTAGGATTTTTATAAAAGTTGGTCTAGCCGAATCAAATAGCTTAGACCCATATCAATAATCAATTTCAATCGAAATATTTCTGGCCAAATTCAGTTGGCAATAATTTACTTTTAAAATTTTTAAAATCATTTTATGACGTCCTGATACCGCACTGTATTACTGTGATGACCCTAAAATAGGTATACATCACCCATTTTGAGTCGTCAAATACATGGTACAAAATTCAAATACAACTTAATAATACAACTGTCGTGTAAAATACGACAAAACATAAACTGAGAGTTTTAATACGAATATTGTCTGCTAGACAGTATTCAAACTCAAAATAAGTTCTCAAAACAATTATTATAACACTATTTTACAGAATAGTGAGGACTACTAATGCAACCATCTGGACCGTCAATCCATTCCCCGACTAGTCCCAGCTATATTCTCATTTCCTGAAGAGAACAGTGAAAGAAAGGGTGAGCTCAACTAGCCCAGTAAGAAATATTATGACTAAGATAATGCAGAATAAATTATCCATAGCCTTCAACAGTATAACAACTGATAGAATATAATAGACAACAACTTATAGATCAACACCTGGAGCGGAATAAGCAATCCATTAGAAGAGTCAAGTAGAGCATAAAACCTACTATCTTCTATGATTTAAAAGATTTATCATCAATTTTATCGCTGAGACTCAGCTTAATAAATAATCCATATCATCGAATCATCCCTGCACTACGGGTCAAGGATATTCTTTAGTATCACGACCACAAATTATCCATGCACTACGGGCCAAAGATAATCGTGTTTTCATCTATGGTCATGATCATGCAATAAAACAATTCATCTTTGCACCCTTGGCCGAAGAGAATCCATGGCCATAAACATACCAAAAACTGTCCATCAATGCACTACGAGCCAATGACGACTTTTACCACATCATTTGTAACATTACGGTCATTATTATACCGAATAATCCCTGGTCATAATCATACCAAGTCCATCTATGCACTACAGGCCACAGATGACTTTCAACAGAATATAAACATGAGGATGATGACAATGATATAAGAATTCAATAAAACAAGTTCAATGATAAATTTTTAAAGATTTATAATTTAATTTATTCAAAAATCAATAACGTCTAATTTGTCAACATGATACTGCTTTGTGGACTAAAATTCAAGAATAATATTGTATAAAAAATAATTTGGACCGAAAAATAATCAATTTTTGTCATGAATAGTACCCCGGGTGAATAGTAATCGAGTGAAAAGTATCCCGTGAATAGTACTTCAGGAATAGTAACCCGTGAATAGTACTCTGGCATGAAAAAGTTAAAACTTATCAAGAATGCTCAAAATAATATTTTTATAAAAAGATACTGGATGAAGCGCAAATATCAAGGATATTCTACTAATTTCATGGAGTATAGAAGCCAAAACTTAACAAAAACAAGTATAGAATGAAGATCAAAACATGGATATAATCAATGATAGTAACCATAATAGACATCTGGGATGAAAAAGAGAAAATTTCATTTTTCGGTGAATAGTGTCGTATTTGTGAATAGTACCGTATACGTGAATAGTGTCGTATATGTGAATAGTAATCCCGACACAAAAAGGTAGAAATTTCACAATAAAACTCATATCAATAATTCGGCATAATGATATTGAAGAAAATAATATCATTTACGAAGAAAATAATATCCCTTACCTCAAAATAACAGTAGTTCTGATCGGAATATCGGATGTAAAGTCGAAAGAAACTTGCACTGAATAGCAACTCTCAAAGTATCTAAATACTCACAAAAATACGCTCGATAATATAGAGAGAAAGAAAATTTGTTTCTGGTGTGATTTTCAATTCTAACTTAAGCGCCTATTTATACGAAAATGCTAGAACGTCATAGGATACTAAATAATAAAATAATATTATTATTTTTCAATCTTCTACGCATGCCACTTTTAAAAAAACTTCAGCCACCACGGTGGGGCCCATCCAAAATCAGCACATGTTTTCACAAAAAACAAAAGTTGGTCCCACCCTTAATTAATAAAAATATTTATTTTCCGAAACTTCAATAATTCATAATAAATAGCCCTTTTATCAAAAAAAATACGAATTTTATGTCCATTCCATTGGAAATTTAATTCTCTACAACTTTATAAGTTTAAGTTTTCTAAATTCTAAACAGAAAATATCCGAAATTCACAAACGGATGATTTTCAATACCTCATAAAATTCATAACAAATCATACGTTAATTTTTAATGGTTCAAAATTTGTGGACATATACTCAACTTATATATGTATAATATATCCAAAAATCACAACGATCCAACGGTCGGATTAAAATTATAACTAACGCAATAGAGCTTTAAGAACACTGATTTGATTTTTAATACCTCCATTCCAACAAAAATACTGATAAAACACCTCAACATTAATTTCTTCAATTATATCCACATAAATAATTACTTATCGTAAAAATCAATAAATAATTATTCACAAATAATATTACAGAATCACAATAATGACAACCAAGCCGTTCCCAAGAAAGAGGGGGCTTTCCGATAAAGATTTCTCCTTACTGGCGTGCAATTAGGTGATCAAACCTCTCCTTGACAGAACTTTTTAGACATTACCAATAATGCTATCTAATAATATTATTCAAATAATATGAATTATTGATTTGATAATGAGAAATACTGTGAAATGACATTTATTGAAACAATAATATTATAAACTATCAACGCAACAATTATTGAACCAATAAAATAAAATATTGAACAGTAATTACTGTAACAATTATTGAGTAAAACTGAGTGACTTCTCATGTAAGCACCAATAATCAATACCGTGTGCTACTATGCAACCACGCGTATTACTGTACTTTTACTACTGGGTAGTTCAACAATTAATGGTAAAACTTTCGCCGTTATTTTCATAAAAAGATATTTCTGTCGTTTTCTCATTCCGACAATAATTTCGTTGTGGGGTCCACCAATGATTGTGTCATCGTACGGATATTCCCCAACAAAAAGAATATTCCCCGACCAATCAAATATTTTATAACCACTTGCTTACTTTGTAAAATTTATAAATACTACCCACAACTATAATATTATATCAAATCCACACCATAATACTTAAAAAAATATTTCGAGAAAGTTAAATCTTTATTCATAAATTTTGGGGTCTTACAATTACAGTCCGTTTGAGGATTCCGTCATTTGGTGACTTTGTCATACTACATCATACCATAGTGGCTGACGATCCTTAAATCGCATCCAACACTAAGTAATACTGCATTGATGACTCCATCATTTTTATCATTTTGCATCAGGTTCCATGATACATTGATGATATATAAAATACATTTTGATAATTCAAATTATTTTTGTCTAGCCGAATCAATTAGCATAGACTCTTCTTTAAACCGTGCAAAAACCTTTGAAAATCATCTTTTGTGTCATCATGCCACAGCAGGTAACGATGTGTTAGTGGCCCGATGTCCACACCTACAAACTTGTCACCATGTGCTGAGGACAACAAAAATTCATTTTTAAAGGTACATTAGTGCGAATTTAGCTTGACGTCAAAAACTTCGAAGTCTAGCATAGCTAGAAGATTTAGAATAC
This sequence comes from Panax notoginseng, assembly GCA_016801055.1. Classification (NCBI taxonomy): domain Eukaryota; kingdom Viridiplantae; phylum Streptophyta; class Magnoliopsida; order Apiales; family Araliaceae; genus Panax; species Panax notoginseng. The sequence goes on along the minus strand of CM029018.1, from coordinate 159,969,573 downwards.
CTATGCTTCCACCATCAACATAACTTTCTCTACTGTTCCGTTACTTAATAAGTCTATCTATTTCTATAATCCTCAATGCTCCATTCACAATTTTCCTATACCTAGTTCATCAAACTTACCACACATAATGAGTTCAGTAACTTACCACAATCATATGAGTTAAAGAAATTGTCCTAGTCAGACCTTTGGCATCCATTCACTGAGGGGTTCAAAACATACCATATGATTATGTGTCATGAACTTACCATAAGTATGAGTTTTAAGAACTCGCACTTAACCTTATATTCTCTAACTATACCTTACCTATTTGTTATACACCTGAGAGAAGAATCACCTTCTCAACAGATATATAGCAAATAGCGCGACACAAACATTTCAATGATTATCAGTACCAAAAACTAAGTGGTTGTCAAACCAAACTCGGCCATTAGTCAGCATAGGAAGCTAAGCGAACAATTCTCTGCCCATACAAAGAATTGGTCAACCTAACCACTATATCGACCAGGAGGCTAAGTGATTCTAAAATCAAGTACAAATTCCCCGCCCATACAAGGAATCATACAACTCAGCTGCTGAGATGAGTCCTCAATTGAAATCCCACACCATTCTAACTTTCTCTTTTCTTAATACGAATTTTCTTTAATTCATATCTTAACATTTATCACTCTTTTCTGAGTTTACATTGTACCATTTCATAATACCTTCTCTTTATAGCGTCAAGCTATATCATTCTAATCACTTAACATATCAAATGTTATTCAACGATTTAATCTGATCACGTCGTGATCTTATTTTGTAATTGTGTTATATTACGATTCTCTTCTGTCTTATGATCGTTTTTTTTACGATCTCCTTTTCCTTTATACTTTTAGTATTATAGATTCTATTCATTATTACTTTTTGTCTTTAACATCAAAGTTAGGTAACTCTGGATCTTTATAACTTTTCAAAATTCTTCTTTGAATCTTATTTACTAAATAATGAATTTTCCAAATTAATCTCTTAACAAATTAAACTCTATTTGAGTTTATGCCTTATCCTCATCTCTTGCAATTATAGCCTAAGGTACACCTACCTAAGGTTTATAGCCTACAACTTTGATACCCATTGTAGCATTCCCAAATCCGATACTTTTTACCTCAGATCTGGTACATCATTTCTATAACTATTGCGGAAGATATAAACATAAATTGTTTATACATTAAACTTTTACACATCATTCCCAAGGTCTACAACCTTAACTAAATACATACCTTTAATATCTAAAATGGTTTACAATGCTATTTTCGTCAAAAAATTTAATAGATCTAACTGCACCATAATTTAATCTTGAACTTTGTCTTTGCTTTTGCCTTTACTCGAGCTTTCATCTTAACCTGAAAATTTTTATCATGATATAGCAAGAGTGAGCATCAAATTTGCCCAGCAAGTTTAAATTTATTTAAGGATATATCATTAATGAAAGAATTGAATAATAAGCTAGCTAACTTTCAACAATATAAACGTTGTGAAAGAGCATGAATAAATTTTTTAAGCTGAACGACCAAGTTAATAAAAATGAATGGTCAAGCATAAACATGAACAGATTAACAGAACCAAATGGTAATAAAGGTGATCAGCCTTTTATACCTGATGAACATATACAATATGCACAACGTGCGAATCAATAATCAATATAGACATGAATAATCAACAACAATTATTCACTAACATGCTTTGAACATACAACTCAAGTTTTGATTTAAGGAAACTTGTATGTACCGCTGATTACCGCTAAGAAATCTAATTTAATCTCGCATGAAAAACCTATTAATTATAAGATTGATCTTTCAATTAGTATAACATACCTTGTAGCTCTTAATACTATTTCTTTATCCATAAATTATCTAACACTTAATCAAATATTAGATAACATCGTAACACATCAGCATTATTATCATTATTTGATAATTCTTTAATCACTATATCATATAAATTATGATTTAACACTCGTTTTTCTTATATATTATAAGTTCTTCTTTAAACACTAATAAGTCAAATACCAAACCAACAACTTGGATTTCAAATCCAAAAACCTGGATGGTCAATCCACTAACCCAACTACAATCCAGCAAACTGAATTCCAAATCCAGCAACTAGATTGCAATCCAGCAAGCTGGATTCAACAAAATTTCAATTCAGTAAACTATTTTTCAATCCAGCAAGCTGGATTCATCAGATTTTCCAATCCAGCAAACTGGATTCACAAATTACTCAATCCAGCAAGGTGCATTTCATATCCTTTTCACGAAAATACCAAATCAACTTATTATTTTTCTATCTTTTTTCCAAACACATATACATATATTTCATACACAAAAAGTATTTTTCCATAATTTTTCAACTTCCGTTGATATTTTTCAAAAATTATTTTTAGTGCGTAGCTTAAGAATTTAGCCCCATCATGCTCAACTCCAAAAATTCCCATCTTTTGACAAAATCTTATACATGTTAACGTGAGCCTCCAGTTTAAATTTCATGGCCATCGAAGTTATAGAACTCCAGTTATAGCTGTTTTCGTCGAAAAATCACAAAAATTGAAATGACCATAACTTGGTCGTTTTAAGTCGAAATGAGCTAATTTTTGGACAGGAGGTACTTTATACCATATATTTTCATGTCCCAAAAGGCCAGAAATTTTTTCACAAATTAAGTGGCCAAAAATTCCCTTTTAAATTTTTGGACAGTAGCTAAATTGGAAAAACATTGTTTTCGTACTTTGTTAAAAATATTCCATACGGAAATCTACAACTCTTTTTTTAGTGATTCCACTTGGAGATGTTAGAAAACTTATCATAGTATCCTCCCAAATGTTTCTAGAATTTTTGAATGTCCAAAAAATAACTAAACTGCCCCTACTCTAGACTGTCCAAAACAGTATATTTTTCCTTAAAAGACACAAAACTATTTTTGCTAAATCAGTCACTACGGACTATGTACTCAACATTTTTGAGTGCTACCACTTGGGCTTAGTAGTCAGCTTATATATCTAGTACCTCTCTTTGACAAATCGCAAAAAAAAAGGTGTAGATCAAAAACTGTAAAAATTCAAAGTACATAAAAATTTTAGGGCTTATAAACTAGAAAATCACTTTTCTTTATTTTTGATTTCCAAAACAAAACAACACCCAATATGGGTATATCTAAACATGAAAAACTCATTAACAAGTATATTCATGATTTTTAAGTTTAGAAACATAGTTTCAAGATTTGATTTACAATAATCAAAAATTACATAAATAAAAGGGGTTTATACCTTAGCTTGATTTTCTTTATCCTTCAAAATATGAGATGGATCTTGGGTGTTTGAAGATCAAAGTCTTCTCTTCCCTTCTCTCTTGGAGCTGTCGAACTCCCCTATCCTCTCTCTCTCTCTCTCTTTCTCTCTCTTTCTATTTGATTTTGCTAGCCAACTAGGAAGTGAGATAAAAGAGAAACAAAATGAGAGAGATTAGATATAGATATATTACACTATTTCATTCCTCCTCCTTTTCTCTTCCATAATTCATCCGGCCATGTGGCCGCTACCCATCTATTCTCTCTCTCTCACTAACCACTAAAGCTTTGCTTGGAAGTATTGCCAAAGTGTTGGCTAAAAAAAATGAGGACACATGGAATGAGTTGGTGGGAGTGGGTGAACCACTAAAATAAGAAATCATTACATTTTTCTCCCTTTCTCTCCCTCTCTAATGTCCGGCCACTTGGCCTTAGAATTCTCCAAATCTTTCTTTGATTTTATTGCTTTATTTAGCATACTTAATGTCTAAAATGCCCCCCTTCAATTGGGCTAAACTTGGGCTTCTAAATTAATTTGATTGGGCCTACACTTGGGCCATCATATTTAATCTCTTTGGACCTTTAATTTAATTTTTTTGAGCCATAACAAAATAACATCTTCCAACACTTCTAATATTACAATTTCCTAATTATTTAATTAGGGTTTTTATTTTCTCATTTATAACATAAATCCTTACTCATGCACATTTATTTCCTTAACCCAATTAGACTTGTTATAATTAGATTATAAAATTAATTAATTGAGATGTATAAAATAAATCTCTTAAAATTAGTATATATTATAAATACTAATATTCTACCATATTATAACCTCTTAAGTTATTTAATTATCACACCTAATACATATATATTAGGTTACATAACTTAATTCTTAATTCACTTACTCACATATTCATACAAAATAATTTAATAAATTGAGACATGGTCCACAAATCTCTTAGATTAGGTCACTAATATATAATTAAAATACTAGAACCACATACACATAATCTTATGAACTCATACACTAAACATATACCTCATTATCAGACTATCACTTATAGTCTATCAAATCATTCAAGTTCTTCTCCAAAAATTTTGAAATCCTTAAAATTCCTTTACAGAAACGTCAAATTCATACATTTATTTTCTGTCTAGGTTCATCTTATAACCTTTAATCCATCACTTTAGGATTTTAATAATTATCTAAATTATTGAGCTGTCACATATACATTTATTTTGTATACATAGAGAGTTAAGAATAAAGTTATGTAACCTAATATATATATTAGGAATGTAACTTAAATAACTTAAGGGTTATAAAATAGGAGAATGATAGTATAAAGAATAAATATACTAACCCTATGAAATTTATTTTATACATCTCAAGTAATTAATTTTATAACCTAAGTAAAGCAAGTCTAATTGAGTAATGAAATTAAATGTACATGATTAGGGACTTGAATTAAAAATATGTCTAATGGAAACCCTAATTAAATGATTAGGATAAGATAGAATTAAAATTATGGGACTATGCTAATTACATGACCCAAAAAAATTAATTTAAAGCCCAAAAGAATTAAAGGAATGACCCAATCTTTGCCCACTTGAAGAGGGGCATTTTGTTCATTTCTTTAAGCATAATTTTGCAAGAAAAATAAATCTAAAATGGGAGAGAAAAGGGGCATAGGGTTGGCTATTAGAGGGCAAAAAGGGGAGGAGTGGTGATTTTTATTTTGTTTGAAAATAAGTTTACTAACTCTCACCAAATGCTCTAGGTGTCGAGCCATGACCCAACACTTTTGTTTAAACTTGCAAGCAACATGGGTTGGCATTGGTGATAATGAGTGAGAGAAAGGATTGCAATACTTATAATGTATATACATAATAAAAAAAATAGAGAACATATCACTTCTCTTACTTTCATTTCATTTTCTCTTCCAAGTTGCTAAGTTAAAAGAAAAAGAGAGTGAGAGAGAACAAGGGTTTCACGGCAAGGAGAGAAGAGAGAAGATAAGCAAGATTTCATGCACCCTAAACTTATCTCGTACCTTGGAAGAGTTAGAATGGTAGCCCACAAAACAAAGTAAGTATTAAAAATTCCTAACTTTGTATTCTATATGAAGTTTTATGTTAGATCCTTGGACTATTTTGTTTTAAATGACTAGAACCTTATGAGAAGGTTAGATCTTGTATATAATTTTTTTAACTTGATGATTCATATGAGTTTATGTTAGAAATTTTGGAATAAGAAAGCTGAAAGAGTTTTTACGGAAAATTTATTTTAAAAATGGTGATCTATGCATGTCATTTTGAAATCTATAAAGGGTTCTTGTGATTTTAATTCTTGGTATGCTAGATCTATGAGCTAAGGGAAAAACCTCTTTGGAATCATGTAAAAATATTTAAAAATGAGCAAGATATGGATTTATTACAAAAACACTCCAACTGTAGGATCATGTCGCTAAAGAGCCACTTTTGGGCTAATTTCCATGACCAAACCAGATCCAAATGTGGATTTTGATAAATGAAAATTGTATTTCGGAAAGATACGAATCTAGCGAGACCGACTGGACCTAAATCAGAGTTGTAGATTTCGTTTTATGAAGGTTTTAGTGAAGGACCCCAAAAGTGAAAACAAAAGCTAAAAAGTTGAAAAATGTAAAGAAGTTGACCATTCAGCAAATCTGATGAACTGCCGGAACCTTCCGGCGGCGGATTCACCTACTTTTCGGCCGGTTCTGGTGGTGGGTCCGGGACCTAAAATTTTCTAAAATTGTGAAGAATATTAAAAATTTAATTCAGATTTTTTCTGGACAGTTATGTAATTATTAAGTAATGAATGGTTTAAACTCATTTAAATCATTTAAAATTTACTAATTAATATTTATTAATTCCACCAAATGATTATTAAACTAATTACATATAATTTAAATGTAATTTACTATTTAATTATTATTTAAGTGATATTAAGTAGAGTTAGTGTTAATAAACTAACTATTGGTTATTTAATTAAGATTAAATAATAAATAGAGTTAAACCATTGATTAATTATTATTTAATTAATATTAAATAATGATTAAAGAATGTTTAAGTAAGATTAAGTAATAATAATGTAATTACTTATTTACATTGACATAAAATTCATAAAATAATAATTTATTATTTAATTAATATTAAATAATAAATAAGAAAAAATAATAATTAATTATTCTTAAATTAATAAGAAAGAATAATTAAATATTTATGAAGTGAATTAATTATTTATTATTCAAGAATAAATAATTAATTATTATTTAATATTAATTAAATAATAATTAAAGATAAATAATATTAACAATTTAATTATTCATTATTTAATTAACATTAAATAATAAGTAGATGTAATTAGCTATTATTTATTATTAAATAATAAATAAATATAATTAATTAATTACTATTTAACTAATATTAAATAGTAATTAAATGAAGATAGAGTTAATAAATGAAGTGAATTTAAATAACTCATTAATTAAAAAATTATAATAAATTGTTTAAGAATCTAACAAGTTTTTATCACTTACGAAAAATATTATTAATTAATTAAATCATTAACCTAAGATCAATTAAATGTCTTATAGGATTAATGATAGTACATTATTTTATGTGTATGACATTTTAAAAAGATTAAAGGAACTAATTAGTAAAGTTCAAATAATTAAAATAAATTTTTTTATTGATTTACTAAATGATTAAAATATTATTAAATGATTAATAATATTAGACTAAGATATTATTAAGTAATTAATAATATTTAGATTAAAGTTAAATTAAAATATTATTAAATAATTAATAATATTAGTTAAGAATTTAAAATGTTACTAAATGGTTAATAATATTAGTTAAGAATTAAAATATTATTAAATGATTAATAATCTTATGAGATGAGTAAGATATTATTACATATAATATTATGTGGTGAGTAAGACATTAGTAAATGATTAATAATACTTATAAATGAATAAAATATGTGATAACCCGAAAATATATGAGACTTGTCTCAAATAATTAAATAAAGGTTCAAAGAATAAAACTTAGACTTGAAAATAGAGGAATGATTAAAAAAAATTAAGAAGAACCTATATGATTTAATATTTGAAAGAATGTAGAGAAAATTGATGATGAATAACAGAAATATTTAAGGAATTGATACCTAAGATTAGCAGGTAATTAAGAACCGAATTAAGTCAGATAGGGCTTGGGCTAAAAATAGAATTCTATCCATGAATTGGATAACAAGGGATAAAGGAAATAGAGGAAGATAATACCTATGATGAGGTTAGTTGATGAGATAAGTTATTAAGAGAAATTGTGTAAGAGTTTAGTAGTAAACTGAACTAGAACATTGCAATAATAATGATTCCGGAATCCTTGTAAATGGGGAAGAAAGTAATAACTAAAGGATGAATAGAAAAACCAATATGGTTAATTGAGTTAAGTATGTGAGAAACAAGATAAAACTATGTTATAAATTAACATAGTTTGAATGATGGCCTTGAATGGCAAGTGAAATAAATAATAATCAATAAATGATTAGCTAGTATTCTTAATAATAAAAGGAAGCAAATTAAAACTCAAAATTTGAGTTAGGGATAGAATTTTGAAGCACGGACTACTCGGCTGCGTCCGGAACGTCAAGTTTAGTCATGAAAGACTCTAAACACAAAATGTGTCGGGGTTAACTTTTTTGTTAATGTCAATAGTTGACTTTTATGGAAAAAAATTCAAAATCAGAGTTAGGAGAGGAATCTGAAGACACGGATTGGATATTTGAATCCGGAACGTCAAAATTAGTAAGAATAGACTGTAAACACAAAATGTGTTGAGGTTGACTTTTTGGTCAAAGTCAACACTTGACTTTTATGGAGAGAAGTCAAACTTAAATTCGAAGTTGAATTTGAAGGAAAGAATGTGTTCATGACATTGGGAGCGTCGAATTTAGTAGGAATCGACTATAAACTCAAAAATTTGATTTTTCGGGTTTTGAAAGTCAAAAACGGGATTAAATACGCAAAACGAGAAAATAAAAATAGGACCTACAAGACCAAAATCAGCTGAATTTCTAGCACATGGGTAGCCCACCTACTCCCCAACCACTCCTACCAACTTTCTCCTAATCGTACCAACTCCTAGCTACTCTCTCTCTCTCTCTCTCTCTTAAATGTTACTTTACTTAGCTAAATAAAGGAAAATGAAATAAAAGAAACACTCCTCATTCCCTCAGTCATAAACCTGGCCATAAGAAGGAAAAGAGGAGAGAGAGGGCAGCAATGGATATAAAGGAAAAAGAGGAGAGCGAAAAAATAATGAAGAGGAAGAAGAGAAAGAAGAAATCAAGGGTTTCTCTATAACTTTCACCCAAAACCTTAGAGAAAAACTTAAGAGCTTAAGAGGGAGTGGAAGGGGGAGGCCACGGATTGGAAGAGGCTAAGAAGGAGAAGATCTAGCAAGCCAAAATACCAAGGAAGATCATCCATCATCCAAGCATAGAAGGTTTAAAAGTTTTTTAACTTAGCTTTGTAATTTCTTGGTTTAGATTATGTTTAGCTCAGTTATGGTGAGGGTTTGATGAAATTAATCATGGATCATGGTAGATCCTTGAGTATAAGGATTATTAGTATGTATTATGATGGTTTATGTTGGTTAATGTTTGAATAATCAAGAGATCATGGAAGTTTTCTTACAAAACATAAAGGTTAGAAAAATTGATTTTTGAGAAAATGAAACATGAAATTCAAACGATCATATCTCTCATTCTATTTTGAATTTTTGAGTGTGGTCAAATCATAGATTTCTATCTATGAGTCTTCTAACATCTCCAAGTGGAATCACTGAAAATATCCTTGTAGGTTTCCATATGGACAGTTTTTAGCAAAGTAGGCCAAATTTGAAAATACCAAAAAGCAATATGTCCAAAACTTTACAGGGAAATTTTCGGCCATTTAATTATTAAAATAAATTCCTACCTTTTAGGAAATGAAAATATATGATATAAAGTAGCTCCTTTTCCAAAGATGAGCTTATTCCGGCTTAAATCGATCAAGTTATGGCCATTTCAATTTTGATTTTTTCTGACGAAAACGGCTAAAACTGGTGTTCTATAACTCTGATGGCCACGGAATTTAAACTGGAAGTTCAAGTTAATACGTGTAAGATTCTGCCAAGAGTTGGGAATTTTTGGAGTTGATCATGATATAACTACTTTTCCTAAGTTACGAACTAAAAAAGGACTTTTGAAAAATACTAAAGGAAATTGAAAAATTCCAAAAAAAATATTTTTGTGTATGGAATGTATGTATATATGTGTGGAAAAAAGATATAAAAATAATAAGATGATTTAGTATTTTTCATGCTTATGATTAAGTTAAGAATAATTGAGAAAATTAGATTATATTAAGTCCTAAATATTTTTAATATGACTTTAGTGACCAATAATCATTAATATGTTATATTACGACAATATAAGGGTAATTTGGTCATTTTTTGATAAAATGTTATATGAATGGTTTGATATGTTTGTTAAATGAAATAAATAGTAAAAGATAAACAATTAACTTAAAAAGTGTATAAATGAATAAAATATTATTAAATGATTAATAATATTAGTAAAGAAATAAGATATTATTAAATAATTAATAATATTAGTAAAGAAATAAAATATTATTAAATGATTAATAGTATTAGTAAATGAATAAAATATTATTAAATGATTAATAATATTAGAAAAGAGTTTAAGATGAATGATAAAATGGTTAAGAAGGCTTAATGAGGGTATTAGGCTTTCATCAAAATGAAAATAATTATAAACTAACGAGTCGGGAATCGTTGCAGCAGTTTAATTGACTAGAGTAGGTCGACTAGTGACTTATAAGACGATGAAAAGCTTAATCACATATTTTTATGCGAATATTATAAAAATAATGTGAAGGGATGTATATTTTGAGGTATAAGTCAAAAGGACAATTACCAGATTAAGTCACGAGGTGACGATTAATTACTTAATCAAATAAATGCTCATAGATGTTTTGAGTTATTATTTGAAGAACATTATGAATATGGATGAAGTAAAATGATAAAACACCGGCGCGTGTGAGTTTTTAAGAACTTGAGTTTATGTGATAAGTGTAAAGAAGGAGAAAACGTAATAAGATGTAAAATAAAGTTTAATGTAATAAACAGAAGGGACAAGAATGTGTCTTAGTAAGTTTTAAAAACGTGATTAAAGCATTGTGTATCAGGATTTAAAAAGGGAGAATAATGAAATGTATATTAGAGTTAACATAAGTGACTAATAAATGTCATTATGCAACTAAATATGGTTCGTATATACACTTAATTGTGTAGGACAATGGAATTACAAATTCTCATAACTGCGCAAGGAACGCTTCGAGGCAAGTTCTTCAGTAACTTGCTCTTATGTGATAATCTGCATTAAACCATGTGTTTATAGTAGTTAATGAAATATGTTGCTTTATGTGAACTAGATGGTTATATGAATGTTATGTGACTAAGTGCAAAGTATGAAATTTGTGAAGTATATGTTTGTTATACGACATGAAGTTTATATGTGTTGTATGACAAGTATGATGCATATAAAAAAATGCATATCATGAGATATATGAAGCATAATTAGATGCATTGGCTAAAACTTATGATGCATGAATATATGAAATTGGTATGCTATGTGAAGCATGAAATATGTAGACTGTTGGACTTGCTAAGCCGTCGTGCTCAACATTGCAAATAAATTTTGCAGATAAAGGTCGATAAAATAGATGACCATAGCGTCAAAGATTTCAGAATATATGAAGGTTCACAAGGAGGAATTGGAATGGAATATCGTTTGTGCTATAGTAACAAAGTAAAACATTTGTGTATTCTCTTTAGAGTAAATATACTTGGAAATGCTAAGGGCTATAACACTTAATAGTGTAGTTTCTAGCTATGTTATATGAACGTTGATGTTATACATTTGTAGTTGAAGAACATTGCGCAAAAGCATATTTAATTTGGATTGTGAGTTAATAAATACTGGCAAAAAATTTATCAACATGAAATATATTGTTTAAAGTTTAAGATGGATAGATTATATCATGAATGATCTATAGATGTAATAACCGGTTGTAAAGGTTATAGATTCTAGAATAAAAGAGAATAATGTATTAATTAGTATAAAAGCTAAGTTGTGTTCATTAATTTATGAATAAATGTTGTATATATGGAGATGAAGGTAGTACCGTGGCGTACCAGGTTCGAGGTCCAAGGGACCCGAATTTGGGGAAGTGACAAAATATTATTAAATAATTAATAATATTAAATGAGAGTTTAAAAGAAGAGTTAAGTTATTGAGTTAGACATTCAATAGACCATATTGAATCGTGTGAGAAATTGGAAATTTAATATGTTAGGAAGGGAATACAGTTTGAATTTCGCTTGCAGAATTGATGTATTCGATTTGCTGGATTCGTAAATAGTTTACCGAGTTATAAAAAGAACTTATAAAATGAAAGATATAGTGTTAAATCATAAGGTATATGATATAGTAGTGGTACAGTCGTACTCTTTAATGGTTGATATATAGTATCTGGGCTAAACGATTCCTTCAGTGAGCAGAGGTATATACGAACTAGCAACCGATCTAACTCGCTGTGGAAAAAAAATACTGTAGACGAGACGGGAAACTAGTTTGTTGGTTGTTTGTGGGAAACCACTCAGCATACTATATTGAACACAGTTAAAGACTCGATGTGTGCCAGGTATAGGCTTGTGAATACGTATGGTGTTAAGGTGTTATCTAATGTTTGATTATGTGATTACATGTTAGATAAACTACTATAAGTGAGATATGTAATGCTAATTGAGAGATCAATCTTATAAATGATAGGTCTTTCAAAAGAAGTTAACTTAAATTGCGTAGCAGTAGTTAACGGAACATGTAAGTTTTCCTAACTCAACTCGAGTTATTATTTTTCAAAGTATGTTAGTGGATAATTATTGTTGATTATTCCACATTTACTGATTATTATTGACTATTCGTATTTATTGCAAGTTCTTTAACTCAAACTTGATTATTTATTCTCAAATTATGTTAGTGGATAATTATTGTTGATTATTCCACATTAACTGTTTATTATTGAATATTCGCATTTATTGCAAGTTTCCTAACTCAACTTGAGTTATTATTTTTCAAGCATGTTAGTAGATAATTATTGTTGATTATTTACATCCATAATGATTATTTTTATTCGCACATAGCGCAATTAATTCATGTTCTATTATTTGAACTGTTTATGAGCTATGTCTTAGCTAATTGTTTTGGTGAGACTAATATTTGTTAAAGTATGAAACGTTCTATTTATTATGAACTAATTTATTATTGAAATATCTAAGCCATTGATTTCGGCTAGATTAATGTTGATATTATATGTTGAAATTATAGTATTAATTTGAAAGTAATCTAAACTATATTGTTGCGGTACAGACTCATGATGTAAGACTGAGATGAACAAATCTTATAAAAGGGAAACTTTATTGTCAAAAAACGACACGCGCGACACATGTCAGTAGTATGCATAATATTAGATACAATGAGGCTGATCACCTTATGTACTTGCAGGGAATAATAATTTAATCTTTATGGTTACCTTATACTTTCGAGGTATTTGATCAGTAAATGAACTGATAATTCCTCGAGAAGTTCTTAATTCTTTTGTGATCACTCAACATGAAATCTGGGAGTATCCCATTTTATTGAATATTGTTGAAGTATTGCTAAACTTCTTAATCAATTGAATATTATTGAATCATTGAAAGAATTTTACTCTTTCATCCTTGATATGTTATTCAGCATGAAATTTAAGAAAGTCTTGTTATTGAAAATGATTTATTATTCAGCTACCTTGAAATCTTTTGAACATGATTGAAGTTTTATAGAAGCTAGACTCTTCTATTCATAATATACATTCTTTATTGTATACTTTAACTTGTTGAGCAAACGCATTGCTCACCCTTGCTTAAAATAAAACATTTCAGTTAAAGCTAAGGTAGCCGAAGGATCTTATAGGGATAAAGGCAAGGCAAAGGAGACCGAGTAGTATTAGTTGTGTAATGATGAATATTATATTATATTATATTTTGATTTAAGCCTTTTGTATTATAGGGCATGTAATATTAAGGTTAGAGAAACCTGGGATATTGTTATAAATATGTTTTAAGGTATGTTTTTATTAAAGACATGTAATGAATGATGTATTTCGTCAATAAATGGGTAGTTAGATGTGATATGTATAATGAATCGTGAGAACCAAATCCGAGGTTAGGGAACCCGAATTTGGGGGCATCATAGTTACTTGTACTATTTAACAAAAAATCAGTTTATGGTGAACGTCTTTGGCTTGGGTGAAAAGACGATTTAATTTTTTGGTGTCATTGGTCGGTATGGCAAGGACAAGTGGTGAAAGTTCTCTTTGGCCCGTAGTGCAAAGATGGGTTGTTGATTTACATGATCATGACTATTGGTGCTATAATTGAATATCTTTAGCCCGCGATGAAAAGATAAATTATTGATTCACATTATTATGAACAGGAACTGTGTATTGGTAAAATCATGATTCTTAGTGTTATAGGCAAAAGTAGGTAGTGAAAGTTCTCTTTGGACTGGGTGGACAGAGGAAATGTTGATTGGTGTTACATGAATAAAATATTGATGGTGATTTTTTCAAATAGAAGAAGATAGTAGACATTATGTTCTACTTGACTCTTTTAATGGATTGTTTGTTCCGCTACAATTATTTTTGAAAATTTTCATTATCATAACTCTCTGATTTATTATTCTTGAAGGCTAAAGATAAGTTATTCTTAGTTATCTTAGTCATGATATGTGACGCACCCAAAATTAGGTATACATCACCCATTTTGAGTCGCCAGATACATGGTACAGAATTCATATACAACTTAATAATATAACTGTCGTGTACAATACGACAAAACATAAACTGTGAGTTTGAATATAAATATTGTCTACTAGAGAGTATAAAAACTCAAAAGGAGTCCTCATTACAATTATTATCACACTATTTCACAGAATAGTGAGGACTACTAATGCAAACATCTAGGATCATTACTCTATTCCCCGACTAGTCCCATCTACGTTCTCATTTCCTGAAGAGAACAGTGAAAGAAAGGGTGAGCTCAATTAGCCCAGTAAGAAATATTATGACTAAGATAATGCAGAATAATTTATCGTTAGCCTTCAACAGTGTTAAACTGATAAAATATAATAACTATCAAGTTTAACTACAGCTGAACAAGCAATCCATTAGAAGAGTCAAGTAGGGAATAAAATCTACTATCTTCTATGATTTAAAAGGTTTTTCATCACTTTTATCGCTGTGACTCAGCTTAATAAATAATCCACATCATCGAATCACCCCTGCATTACGACCAAGGATATTCTTTAGTATCCCGACCACGAATTATCCATGCACTACGGCTAAAGATAATCATGTTTTCATCAACGGTCCTGATCATGCCATAAAACAATTCATCTTTGCACTACGGCCAAAGAGAATCCATAGCCATAATCATACCAAAAACTGTCCATCAATGCACTACGGGACAATGAGAACTTTTTCCACATCATTTGTAACATTACGGTTATGATTATACCGAATAATCCCTAGTCATAATCATACCAAGTCCATCTATGCACTACTGGCCATAGATGACTTTCAACACAATATAAGCATGAGAATGATGACAATGATATATATAATGAATAAACATAAATCATCATAATAAGAAGATAACATAGATCTTAGTGATTTTCAACTTAATTATCTGGAGTTCAAATTGAAAACATAATAATAGATGAAGCACAAACTATTAAGGATATTCTAATCCTTTCAGGACCTTTCATCATTTAATGACAAACTCAAGAAACGAATAATAACATCTTACCATAATATGGAGTATGAAAGAAAATGATATCACTTTACCATAAAAATGATACCCCTTACCACAATAATGATATCCCTTACCTTAGCATGTGACTTGATTCTGCTTTCTGTGAAATTGATCATCTTAAACAATGCTTGCATTCCTTATCTACACTTGGAGTAATATTACACTCAATAGAAATACTCACAATATTATAGTACTCACAATGTTATAGTAAAAGAATTCTATATTTGTAGTGTAATGATGGTGTGTCTTTAGTTACTCAACCGAGCAACCTATTTATACTAAAAATTTAGTAAACAACTAGCACCCCTGCTTTGAAGAAATAACCAAATGAGGTATATAATAATGGTAGTGGAATTTATGGTTCCACAGAGAAAATTAAACCAACTTGTACACATTTTAAAAATAATTGAGTTGTGGTCCAAACTACTTTAGAAAAATTAGAGTGTCAGCAAGTCCTGCCAAACTTACTTTTGTAAAAAGAAAATAATTGAACAGCATCTGTATATCATACTTATCTTTAATCAACACCCTTTCAATCTTTGAACCATTATTCACAATTATTAACATAGACTCTCAATACTGCCAACTGGTTTAATTATATCATATCAAATAATATGAGTCACTGTGTAATAACTACTGTGGTAATTATTGAAATAAATATCGAGTGACTTCTTACGTAAGAATCAAATCAATACCTTACTTATAAACAATTTAAATTCTATTAAAAGTAAGGATCAACATCAAATCATAATTATCTCGAATAACATATACACCAACTAATAATTCATTTAAGTTGTCTTTATTTATCGCATAATATCATTATATTTAATAATTTTCATGTTTTATAACTTAGAACAGCATCCTTTATCGTCGAAAATAACACGTTTCATACGTGCATGCCCGACGTCTTTCGATTACCTCCGAATGCACATCAGTCCCTAAAATAGCATTTTAGGCCTTGATACAGACCTCAAATCTCAAAACATAAAGAATGAAAGTTTTAGGTCGACTCGTTATCTTTCGAATCATCCTGAATCACCTCAATCGAAGTTCGTATGAAAAACTTATGCCCAATTTACTAAAGAATGTACGGACAGATTTTGGCTTAACACTTGACCAGCGCCTAGGCGCTCAAATTTGGCCTTGGGCAAGTGCCTAGGCGCCCAAGAACAGATTCTAAGCACCGAGCCTAGTGCTTAGGTGCTCGACCTTTGGCACTTAACTCCAATTTTTCAGATTTTGCAACTTTTGACACACATACTTCAAATCTTCATAACTTCTTCATTTTAAGTCAAAATTAGTCCGTTTTCGAGGCTATGGAAAGATTGTAACATGCTCTACAAAACCCTTATGATTTCATAATTTTTTAGATTCATTAATTAGTCCATAGGTTGGCTCAAAAGTGCCCCAAGACAAAGATTTCCATCGTTTAACATGATTTACGAAAACTTTCACCACGAATTCGTTTTAACTCCAATTCAGTTCATTCAAGTTGGGTTATGTTCTTAACTCAGAGAAATATAACATACAATTATCAAACTAAGCTTTCAAACATAAAACATAAGAATACAAGGTTCTCAAACTCAGTCCAAAAACTATCCAACATAGTTCTTTGTCAATCTTTCCACCCTTTATACATAGGTTCGAATTTTGTGTGTCTTGGTTTCACTTGGATGCTCTTAATAGTTCATTTAGCTTCTGAGAATCATTCTTAAAAAGATTCTTTACACATATAACTCAAAATAACATCTAACATGATATGAAGCTTGAAGAGAAAAATGGAGATTTAAGATTTTAAGAACTTACTTCTTAGATTTTTCCTCCCCTAAGATGTTAGATGATGTGCTAGAGATGGTTAAGATAACCTCCACTACTTCCTTGATGCTTCCCGTAGCTTAAAAAGAAAAACTTCATCATCAAACCCATTTATTTCTCTCTCTAGGATTCTTGGAGCTTGATGAAGAAGATGATGAATAGTGGTTATGGAGGTTGTATAAGGAGTCTTCTTACTAATTTCTCTCCTCTACTCAAGTCATACCTGAGCTCTCCCTCTCCCCCTCTCTTCTTCTCTGATTCTTTCTTTCTTTCTTATCCTTTCATTTTCTTTCTCTTATCTTCTTTCTTTTCTCTTATCTATTTTCCTTATTTTCTCCCGTGAGTGGGAATAAGGTAGAAGTATCCTCCCTTTCCTCTTTATTTGCTCATTTATCCGATTAATTGTTCATTTGACCATTTATAAACTTTAACATTTTACAATTATAGAATAATATTCATAAATTAAATTAGACTTTTATTTTATAAAAGTCGGGATTTTACATGATATACTTTATTGGGCTATTTGAGCTCACTCTTTTCGTTTTTGTTCCATTATTTTACTCAGGAAATGAGAGTGTAGCTGAGACTAGTTGGGGAATGGAGTGATGGTCCGAAACTGTAGAAGTATCGCAATACATTATAAAATAGTGTGAAAATAATTGTATTGAGAATTTAAGTTGGGTTTGAATATTATCGTACTAGATACGATACAATATTTGTATTAAAACTCACAGTATGTGTGTTGTCGTATTTTGCATGACAGTTTAATAGTTGTAAATAGAAAAACTTGTATTTGAATTTTGTACTATGTATTTTGGCGATTCAAAATGAGTTGTGTGGACCTATTTTGGGGGTGTTACAGTTGGTATCATAGCTTAGGGCTATGATCTTTAGTGGAGATCTCGGATTAGAACTAGGAAGGGAGAGGAGAGTAAGATCCTTTGCTAGTGTGTCCTATATAAGCTAAATCTCGTTATTTAATTAGTTGGCTTGGATGTGGGGACAAAAAGTGATGTGTCAGTTTATTTAAAATAATCTTTGTTTTGTGACCACATTTCATAATGACATCTGAAAATTAAGAGGTGAGCTATAAGGCTAATATTTTGAGAATCAAGAAACTACGAATAATCCTGTTGCAAACTCATAAAATCATATTGCTAACAACATGATGAATGATGGATTTTTAGGAAATTTATTAAATTTTTGCAGAACTAGGCAAGAGAAACTACTACTTACTGTGACACCCCCAAATCCAGCTACTTCATTCCTACAAGATTTGGTGTTCACTTTCCATTCATTCATATCTAACTACCTAAATATAATAAAATTAAATCAGAAATCATCCCTTTAAAAGGGTTACATCATTAATCAAAAAGTCTCCCAGGTTGTCTAACCTTAAACATCAATCAAGTGCGGAAATAAAATAATTGCATCACATCATTAAATATAAAGTCTATCATCATGACAATAAATGAAATTACAAGTCTTCATCACTTGCACATTTTTTCCTTTCCTTTGCTAGTGGTAGGTTCATCGACCTTCTCAACTTTAGCTGCAATGAGTGTATATATATACAAGAGTGAGCAAAACAAATGCTCACTAGATATAGAAATGAATCAACAAGAGAATAATAATTGCCAATGAATAGGCTCATCAAAACTGAATAGTACTCTATCAATGATAACCAAAAACTGAAATCAAAATATGAAATATATTTGAGGGTCATAAGACCACGAACTATGTCCACGGTTACAAGTAATCTTTCAACTTTAACCTAAACAGTTATACTGTAGGGACTTCACGTACTTAGCGGGATTAGCCCTTCGTACCATGTATTGTGCACAAACATCTAAACGCATCGCGTATCCCCTATAATAGGGTTGTTCTTCTCAGTTTTAGAGTACAAGTCCGCACCAAAGAAAGTTTAGTTTGGATAAGCTTCAAAGGGTAATTTAGAGTTTAACAATCATCAACTAAAGGATTAGTTGAATCAATAAGGTTTGATAACACTACTGTTCATCAATAATAACATAATACGGAACAATGAATATTCATAGGTGAACTAACTATATATTAAACTCATAAAAAACATAAGTATTGAATAAAACAATAAACCTTGCTTGAACAATATTAAGCTAAGGCTATAATCTTATGATAAAAGAATTAAGTTATGAACGTGTACTAAGGAATAACAAGCTTAGAATGAAACTTGCTAAAAATAACAATAATATTTCTAATTGCGTTAAGTAAACGAAATAGAACAACTCTGTTAAAGATTTGAGTTCAAGAATTTGCATTTATCATAAAAGAATAGAACTTAAGAAAACTTGCTTAACTATAAACAAGTTAGAATAACTAAACAATTATTAGAATTCAAAACTTGCTCAAATAACGTTAGAGTTAGAGCTTGCTCAAATAAAGATTAGGAATAAAAGAATTTGCTTAATTAAAGTTTAGGGTAAGAAACTTGCTCAATGTAAAGAGGTAAGGTCTAGAAACTTGCTCAATGTAAAGAGGTAAGGTTTAGAAACTTGCCTCGTGCGTAAGCTATAAATTACAACTCACGTTCACCTACACATTTTATTAAAATCACAATATCTATTAGATATACTAACATCCACTTCCAAATTAAAACTCACTCATAGTTAAACTTGTTACTTTAGTACAAGTTTCCATTCACTCAACATACACTTTAGAAATCTCAGTATTTGATTTAAAACACTTATTTACTAATTCACGTGTTTAAATAAATCACAACATGTCATTTTCATAGCTTACTAATTTCTTATAACTTTAGAATTACTAACCACATGACACGATTCTGTTTTAACCTCTTCATTACATGTTTGACACATTAACACAACATTAGACTTAGTTACAATGGTGTCCAAAGTTTACAGAAGTAGCAGACTTCACTGTCTCTGAAAAGGGTATGGCGCTGCTGCGCCATACTTAAGCCTGGGACTGGCACAACTGCGCCGTTTTTGGCCTTGACACCAGCGCAGCTGTGCTGGCGCACAGATAGAAACACTACGCGGCTTTAACAGTGTTCTGTTTTAGCCCAACTAACACAAATTTCACCCCATAACAGTAAATTTAACATATGCCATTGGTATAGAACTAACACAAACATGATTCCTCACATATTCATCAACTTAGAACAATTAAACAACAACTTCAACTAATTTAAATCATTAAATTTCACGTTTTCATACAAAAACTCTATTTTTGACATCATTCACAAAAATTACCACTGTGATCACAACTCTTGTCCAAATTAACTTATTCAAACTATGTTCTCTTCGTTTCTTAATGGACTAGCATAATCAAGACTCAATTCACAGATTAATATACAAATTAACCACCAAATTTGGTACTTTCATAAGCCATATGTAAAAACATTCACTGTAAACAGTTTTCCTTCTCTTTTAAACGTAATTAGCATACAATTACTTATCTAAATGCAAACTTTAACACCACCAACACATATATTTACAAATTATCAGTTGTATATCAACAATTCAAAATTTTGAATTCACAGAACTTGAAAATTACTCGAACAATCCTTGCTAAACACCAAGAATTTCTTTGGAATACTCAGACTTTTCTCTCAAACTTCCTCTAATCTCTCTCTCAAATTTTCTGAAAAAACTTTTCTCCTTTCTCTTCTTAGGCTTAAGCCAAAAGATTTTCACGTAAAATAAAACTCAAACCAACGCACACACCCAAACGTCTAAAATCGACGTTATAATAAATATAATAATAAGTTATCAGTTACCAAAATTTAATATATTTTATTTATATTATTTATTATAATTACAATTCAAAATTCAAAAGCCATTAGACTTTGTTTGTTAAAAACTCTTTAAAATAAAGACTTAATATTTTAAGCCTTGTTTGGTAACCAATTTAAAACTCCTTTAATTTATTTTAATAAATAATTTAGTTTATAATTTATAATCATATATTATTTATTTGGATTTTCATATCCAACATTAATTAAATAAATTAATTACACATACTATATTTTAAATAAATTTTCCACTTAAACAAATATCACAAAATTATAATCTCATTGTAATTTTA
Organism: Panax notoginseng; assembly: GCA_016801055.1. Classification (NCBI taxonomy): domain Eukaryota; kingdom Viridiplantae; phylum Streptophyta; class Magnoliopsida; order Apiales; family Araliaceae; genus Panax; species Panax notoginseng. The sequence goes on along the minus strand of CM029018.1, from coordinate 159,948,354 downwards.
CGTAATAAATTCACATACCATTTTAATTATTAAATTAAAACATCGCATTCCATCTCTAACTATTAAATTAAATTAAATTAGAATATTATCTAATAAATTTAATTCACAAATATTTACTAACAACAACCACATCAATAAAATATTTATTTCATTTAATAAATATTTTAAATTACAAATAATAAAATCTTGGATTGTTACATCATTCCTTCCTTACAAGGATTCTGTCCCCAGAATCACAACTCAAACAATAAAATCGTCACATTCTTCCTTTCTTACAAAGATTCTGTCCCCAGAATCGAAGACACAGACTAAACAAATAACTCAGGATAATTTTTCATCGTTTCAGCTTCGAGTTCCCACGTAGCCTTTTCGACATTGTGGTTTCTCTATATCACCTTCACAGAAGGTATCACTTTATTCCTGAGCACTTGTTCTTTCCTGTCGACTATCTAGATAGGAACCTCTTCATAAGATAAATCTTTGTTGAACTGCAATGGTTCATACTCGATTACATGTTTATAATCAGGTTTATACGGTCGCAACACCGACACATGAAAAACGTTGTGAACATGTTCTAATTCTGGAGGTAAAGCTACCTCATAAGCTACTTCTCCCACTCTTCCCAATATCTTGAATGGTCTAATAAATCTTGGGCTAAGCTTTCCTTTCTTGCCAAAACGAATTTTTCCCTTCCAAGGAGAAACTTTCAGGAAAAAGAAATTTCCTACGTTAAATTTACGATCTTGTATGTGTTGATCAACATACTTCTTCTGTCTACTTGAGCAGCTACCAGTCTTGCTCTGATGAGTTTGATAACTTCAGCGGTCTGCTGTACCAGTTCTGGTCCTAACAATTGACATTCACCAACTTCATCCTAGCACAGTGGAGTTCTGTATTTCCTGCCGTATAATGCCTCGTATGGCGGCATACCAATCCTTGCGTGGTAACTGTTATTATAGGCGAATTTTGCCAATGGTAGATGATCGTCCCAGTTTCCTTTGAAATCCATGATGCACGCTCTAAGTATATCTTCTAATGTCTGGATTGTTCATTCGCTTTACCCATCGATTTGCGGATGATATGTTGTACTCATCTTTAGTTGCGTTCCCATGCATTCTTGCAATCTCTTCCAGAAATTTAATGTCAATCTCGGATCTCTATCTGATACTATTGACACTGGAACTCCATATCTAGACACGATCTCTTTGACGTATAGATTCGCCAGCTGATCAAGATTAAATCTAATCCTTATTGGCAAAAAGTGTGCTGATTTTCTTAATATATCCACTATCACCCATATCGCATCGTATCCTTTCTGAGTTATTGGAAGACCTACCACAAATCCATTGTGATATGCTCCCACTTCCATTCTGATATTTCCAACGGCTGAAGTAATCTGCTTGGTCTTTGATGCTTGGCCTTCACTCCTTGACATGTCAAGCACTTTGCAACGCATTCTGCAACGTCTCTTTTCATATTTGGCCACCAAAAATATCGCCGCAAATCTTGATACATCTTCGTACTTCCTGGATGAATCGAATATCTCAAGCTATGAGCTTCTTTCAAGATTTCATCTTTCATAAACTGTAATGCTGGAACCCAAATTTGTCACTTGAATCTTAGCATTCCTTCAACATCAACCTTGTATTTCACCTCTTTACCCTCGACCACATTTTCCTTTATTTTTTTGCATTCTTCATCCTGTAGTTGAGCATTCTTTATTTTATCCACCAAAGTTGGGCTAGCTTCCATCTGGTACAATCTTTCATCGAATTCTTTTGGAAATTTGATCTCTAACTAGAGCCTTGCCATCGCCGAAATGAGCTCCTCCTGGTTGGTTAACAACATCAACTTTTCTCGACCTTTCCTACTCAAGACATCTACAACCACATTGGCTTTGCCCGGATGATAAAAGATCTCGCAATCATAATCTTTTATTAATTCCATCCATCTCCTTTGACGTATGTTCAGGTCCTTCTGTGTGAAAATATACTTCAGACTCTTATGGTCTGTGTAGATCTCACACTTCTCTCCGTAGAGATAATGTCTCCATATCTTTAGAGCAAATACTAATGCCGCCAACTCTAAATCATGAGTCGGATACCCTTTCTCGTAGTCTTTTAATTGCCTTGATGCATACGCAATGACTTTACCGTTTTGCATAAGGACACAACCCAATCCTTTGTGTGCATCACTATACACCATAAAATTTTTTGTATTATCTGGTAATGACAACACAGGTACTACACTGAGCTTCTTCTTCAATTCAGTAAAACTCCCCTCACATTTTTCTGCCCAAACTAATTTTACAGATTTTTCTCGTCAAATTTGTCAATGGAGTGGCAATCTTAGAAAAATCTTGAATAAACCGTCTGTAATAACCTGCCAATCCCAAGAAACTTCTTACTTCTGATGGAGTTCTTGGTTGTTCCCAATTTATCACAGCTTTGACTTTTGATGGATCCACTGAAATTCCATCTTTGTCAATTATATGTCCAAGAAATTATACACGTTTCAGCCAAAATTCATATTTAGAGAATTTCGCGTATAACTTTTCTTTTCTTAGTATCTCCAGCGTCAGGCGTAAGTGTTCCACGTGTTCTTCTTGAGATTTGGAGTACACCAAAATATCATCGATAAATACCACCACAAACTTATCTAAAAATGGTTTAAATACCCTGTTCATCAAATCCATGAACGTTGCAGGGGCGTTTGTCAAACCAAAAGATATCACCAAAAATTCGCAATGTCCATACAGAGTTCGGAATGCCGTCTTCGGTACATCCTCCTTCCTTAGTTTCAATTGATGATACCCATTTCTCAGATCTATTTTCAAAAAATATCTAGCACCCTTCAATTTATCAAACAAGTCATCTATTCTTGGCAATGGATATTTATTCTTAATAGTGAATTTGTTTAATTCTCTATAATCAATGCAAAGACGCATTGACCCAATCTTCTTCTTCACAAATAACATCGGCACTCACCACGGTGATACGCTCGGTTGAATATACTTCTTATCTAACAGTTCTTGTAGTTGTACCATTAGTTCCTTCATCTCTACCAGAGCTTTTCTGTACGGGGCCTTCGATATTGGAGCAGTTCCTGGCGCTAAGTCGATCACGAAATCGATCTCTCTGTCAGGCGAAAGTCCTGGCAAATCTTTCGAAAACACGTCTACAAAATCCCTAACCACTGGTATCTCCTCTAATTTCACACCCTTCTTCTTTTGAGTATCGACTATGTAAGCTAGGTACCCTACATATCCCTGACTCGGCAACTTCTTGGCCTTCATAATCGTCAGACATCTTGCTTGTCTAGGCGATTTGCTACCATAGAAAACTACCTTTGACGGAGTCATAAGGTTTACACATTTTTTTTGGCAATCAATTATCGCTCCATAATTGAATAGTCAATCGATTCCCAATATTACATCAAACTCTCTAAGTTTTATCGGGATTAAATCTGTTGTCATAATATTCCTCTTAATATTCACTCTACAATTCTTGAACACGAACTTAACAGGAATTACCTCCCTATTCGTAATTTCTATGTGTAAAGGGAAATTCAACTCTTCAATAGGTAATTCTAACCTCTTAGCAAATTCATCAGAAATAAACGAGCAAGTAGCACCCGAATCAAACAATACATATGCATTTATATCATTGATTGGGATAATACCTGACACGACATCTTTTGATTGCACCGCGTCTTGCACTATCATATTGAAGGTTTTGCCTGTGGGCTTATTTGATGATGTTGGTCTAGCAATGGTCAATATACTTCCGCTGCTACCTCCCTTGCTTCCCACTGTCTCTCTAGCTTTCTTCTTAGGGTAATCACGAGCAAAATGATCCTTCGACCCGCAGGTGTAGCAAGCATTCTTCTTTGGTTGATTGTAATTTGGGGCAATGTGACCCTCCTGGCTACAGTTAAAGCACACACGTTTCCCACTTGAGCACATACCCGTGTGAAACCTCCCGCATGCAGCACAAGCGTCAACCTTCTTCTTCTGCTGGTTACTTTGCTGATTTCCAGGTCTCACATTTGCATTCCACTTCCTCTTCAAGTTATTGTTACCATTTACATCGCTACCACCACCATTCTTAGATACGCCCTCACTTTTCTTCTTTCTCTGCTCTTGGTTGTACTTTGTTATAGCCTCGCCTCTACCCTCAGTGAGAATTTCCTTCTCCAACACTGTTGTAAATGTCTTCAGCTGAAACATGGAGACTTTATTGTACAACTAGGGTTTCAGTCCCTGCTCAAACCTCCTAGACTTGCACTCATCCGTGTTGACTTGATATGGCGCAAACCTTGCTAACCCGTATACTCCGACACCGTCATTGATCCCTGTTTCAATTCTAAAAACTGCACCTCTATGTGATTTTTTGAACTTTCTGGGAAAGAAGTCTCGAATAATATCTCCTTAAATATATCCCAAGTCATTACCCCTTGACCTCCTCGAGTTTTATTGGCTTTCCACCAATAACTAGCATCTGCTTTCAACATAAATGTTGCAAAAGCGGTCTTCTGATTATCCCCTACCCTAGCAACATCAAAAACTTTTTCTATCTCCATGATCCATGTTTGTGCCTCAACCGAATTCATGGACCCACAGAACTCTGGTGGCCCAGCCGCCTTGAAGTCCTTAAATGTCGCAGCTTGATTCTACGGTTGATTCTGCAATGCTCCCGTCAGTAGCGTTACTAATTGCTGAACTGGATTAGCCTCAGCATTGTTGTTATTCTCAGGGGTCCTTTGTCGTGGTTGACGTCTTGGAGGCATTTTCTGTTAAAATATACTCATTAGATTCTATTCAACCTTTTAAGTATTATATATTCAACTTGCACATCACACAAATTACCACATAGCACACAATATCTTGAATAAATAGTAACTTTAATTTATTCATCATCTTTAAAACAAACACAACTATGATAGCATCCCTGCTATCTACATTAGTTTTCTGAACTACAAAAGTTTCAAGATAACTTCATCATCATCATATCCCATTGGTTATATCATACCCGGGATTTGCATCTTATTTACTCCTTAATCACATAGTAATTACATTTCTTATGACAACCTACTAAAATGCTGCATAGCCTTACGACACTCCTCTTCCATAATACGAAGCATTGTTCGGCAATCTAACATGCACGATGGCAGCGTCTCGAACTGAATAGGATAACAGATGACCCGATCTTGAGCTCGATTGATCACGGTGTTGAAAATACTATTCATCTTTTCCATCTTGATCTTCTTTACTTGTACCTCTCTCTCTGCTACCCTGGCTCGTTGAAAAGCTTCCTCATAAGCGTCTTTGGCTCTTGCCCTCTTAGTAGATTCTTCTTTCAACTTGTTCTTCAGCTCTGTAATCTCCTCTATCATTTGTTCAATCTCTCCTTCCGTGTGGATCAGCTTCCCTTCGTTATTATTCAGACGTTCATCTCGATCCTGGATCTTGTTGTCCTTCTGCACAATTACGATCTGCTGTTCAGCTACTATTGTGACGCCTCCAAAATAGGTATACATCACCCATTCTGAGTCGCCAAATACATGGTACAAAAACAAATAAAACTTTATTACTACAATTGTTATGCAAAATACGACAACACATAAACTGTGAGTTTAATTACAAATATTCTCTTATAGATAGTATTAAAAGTCAAAAGGAGTCCTCATAACAATTATTGATACACTATTTTACAAAAATAGTGAGGGCTGCTAAAACAACTTTCTAGAACCATCACTCCATACCCCGGCTAGTTCCTGCTATATTCTCACCTCCTAAGAAGAAAAATAGAACAAAAAGGAAAAGGGTGAGCTCAACTAGCCCAGTAAAGAATATTATGACAAAGATAATATACAACAAATTATCAATAGTCTCTAACAGGAAAAAATCTGATAGAATATAATAGACAATAAGTTTTAGATCAACAACTGCAGCGGAAATAATAAATCATTAGAAGAGTTAAGTAGAGAATGAAATCTACTATCATCTATGAATTTAAAAGTCTATCATTAATATTTTATCCATGTAACATCAATCAATATACATCTTGAATCAAATATTCATCTTTGCACTACGGGCCAAAGATATTTATTTGTATCACAAGTTGGTCATATTCATCTCAACACCTATTCATCTTTGCACTACGGGCCAAAGATATTTATCAGGTAATCATTCATCTTTGCATTACAGGCCAAAGATATTAATCAAGTATCACCATTAAGGACGGAGAATGGTGAAAAATATTTTAGAGAACGAATCCAGTACGATAAAAGGACAAAGTTTAGAGATTCGTACTTTAGATAATTCAAATTTAAAAATACTCCATAATAAAACCTAAGGGAGAAAAATTCAAGAATGACGATCAAAACATGGATACAATCAAAGATAGTAACCATAATAGACATCTGGGACAAAGAAGAGAAAATTTTATTTTTCGATGAATAGTGCCGTATTCGTGAATAGTGCCGTATACGTGAATAATAACCCCAACACAAAAAGTTTCAAATTTGATAAAAAGTTCAGACCAATATTTGGCATAATGATATTGAAAGAAATAATATCATTTATGAAAAAATAGCATCCCTTACCTCAAAGAAACAGTACTTCGGAATGAAATGTCGGATATGATGCTGAATAAAACTTGTACTGAATAGAAACTCTCAAAGTATCTAAATACTCACAAAATATGCTCGATAATATAGAGAGAGAAAGAGAGAGAGCTTATGTTTCTGGTGTGATTTTCAATTCTAACTCAGCACCCTATTTATAAGAAAATGTTAGCACGCCGAAGCAGACCTGACCTGTAGCCTGATGGCTTTACCTGCTACTATTGCCACCCATCACATTTGAAATAAAATTTCAGCACATTTCTCACCAACCAAAAGTGGGGCCACCAATTCTAGAAATTTTCAAAATATTTTAAATAATTATAACTTCAATAATTCATGTAAAATAGCCCTTTTATCAGAAAAATTCGAATCTCGTGTCCATTCCAGACGAAATTGAATTCTCTACAACTTTGTAGCTTTAAGTTTTTTCAAATTCTAAACCGAAAATATCCGAAATCCACAAACGAATAATTTTTAATACCTCATAAAATTCATAACAAATGATACGTTAATTTTTAACGGTTCAAAATTTGTGGATATATACTCCACTTATATATGTATAACATATCCAAAAATCACAACGATCCAACGGTCGGATTAAAATTATAACTCACGCAATAGAACTTTAAGAATACTGTTTCGATTTTTAAAACCTCCATTCCGACAAAATACTGATAAAACCCTTCAACACTAATTCTTTCATTTATAACCACATAAATAAATCCATCATTTATATTCACATCAAATAAATATTTCCTTATCATATAAATTAATAATTAATTATTCACAAATAATATTACAGAATCACAATTATGACAACCAGGCCGTTCCCAGGAAAGTGGGGGCTTTCCAATAAAGATTTCTCCTTACTGGCGCGCAATTAGTTGACCAAACCTCTCCTTAGACAGAACTTTCTAGACATTGTCCATAATGCTATCTAATAATATTATTCAAATAATATGAATTATTGATCTGATAATGGGAAATACTGTGCAGTGACAATTATCGAAACAACAATAATATAAAATATCAACGCAACAATTATTGAACCAATAAAATAAAATATTGAACAATAATTACTATAACAATTATTGAGCTTCTTACGTAAGGATTAATAATTCAACAATACTATGCAATGTCGTGTGCTACTGTGCACCTATGCGTATTACTGTATTTTAACCACCGGGTATTCCAACAGTGTTAACGGTAACTACTACGTCGTTATTTATAAAAACTCAAACTTGTCGTTTTCTGTTGTGGGGCCCACAAATGACTGCGTCGTTGTACGAATATTACCCGACAGCAAGAATATTCCACGATCAAACGAATATTTCCCAACAAAATGAATATTTTATAACCACTTGCTTATTTTGTAAAATTTGCCTATTTCACCCATAACCAAAGCATTATATCAAATTAACACCCTATTATTCAAAATAATAATTAGAGGAAGTTTGATTTTATTTATAATAAGTTGGGATCTTACAACCTCCCCTCCTTATGAAATTTCGTCCTCAAAATTGAGGAACGTACCTGGTGTTTCGAAAAGGTGAGGATACCTCGCTTTATTTTCGATTCTAACTCCCAAGTCATTTCCTCAATAGCATGGTTCCTCCACAAAACTTTAACTTGTGGTATAATCTTGGTGCGTAGGACATGCTCTTTCCTATCCAAGATCTTGACAGGTACCTTCTCGTACGTTAAATCTTCGGCTATCTCGTCTGGTTCTAATGCAATAATGTGGTTTGGGTCTTTCACATATTTACGAAGCATAGATATATAAAAAATATTATGAACACGAGACATGCTTGGAGGTAATGTGAGTCTATAGGCCACATTTTCTATTCGTTCAAGAATCTCAAATGGACCAACAAATCGTGGATTGAGCTTTTCTCTCTTCCCAAATCTTGTAACTCCCTTCCATGGAGCAATACGTAATAGTACATGATCTCCAATATTAAATTCCACGTCCTTTTGATGAAGATCAACATAACTCTTTTGTCGATCTTGTGCCATTTGTATACATTGTCGAATCGTTTGGATCTTTTTCGTTGTCATACGTACCAAATCTGGTCCCTACAATGTTGCTTCACCCACCTCATCCCAACATACTAGAGAGCGACACTTTCGTCCATATAATGCTTCGAATGGAGCCGCACCTATACTTGCCTGATAAGTGTTGTTGTAGGAGAATTCCACCAGTGGCAAGTACTTATCCCAACTTCCTTTGAAATCTAGGACACAGAGTCTTAATAGATCTTCAAGAGTTTGAATAGTTCTTTCTGATTGGCCGTTCGCTTGAGGATGGTATGCTGAACTGAATCGTAAATTTGTGCCCATAGCTTTCTGCAAGCTAACCCAAAATTGTGAAGTAAATCTTGGGTCACGATCCAAAACTATGGATACTGGCATGCCATGCAATCGCACAATCTCATTTACATACATATGAGCAAGATGTTCAAGAGAATAAGTCTCACGTATAGGCAAGGAATGAGCAGACTTGGTTAATCTATCAACAATAACCCAAATTGCATCTATGCCGTGAGAAACTTTGGGAAGACCCGTAACGAAATCTATGGAAATGTGTTCCCACTTCCATTTCAGAATCTCAAGTGGTTGCAATGGACCCTTTGGCACTTGATGCTCCGCCTTTACTCGTTGACAAGTAAAACATCTCGAGATAAACTCTACGATCTCTCTCTTCATATTGCTCCACCAAAATATATGTCGAAGATCATGATACATTTTGGTACTCCCAGGATGGATTTCAAACAGTGTGTTGTGCGCCTCCATCATGATTCTATGCTTCAAGTCAGAATCGTTAGGAACACAAAGTCTAGAGTGGACTCGAAGTATTCCTTCTTCATCGATTCTTGCTTCTGGAATAACACATTCTTGCACTTTCTTCTTCATACGCATCAGCTCCAGGTCCGTAGATTGAGCAGCTTTAACTTTATCGATTAAAGTCGGTTCTACTCGTATATTTGATATCATCACGTGGGTACTTGGAGCCTTTACCTCTATCTCCATCCTTTGCAAGTCATACAAAATGGGTCTTTGCGTTAACCACATTGTACTTATACCTGCATACAATATTCTACTCAATGAGTCAGCTACCACGTTTGTTTTTCCAAGATAATATTGGATGGTATGATCGTAATCTTTCAACAGCTCGAGCCAACGTCGTTGCCGCATGTTGAGTTCTTTTTGGGTGAAGAAATATTTGAGAGTTTTATGATCCGTATAAATCTCCACTTTCTCCCCATATAGGTAGTGTCTCCAAATTTTCAATGCAAAAACGATTGCTGCCAACTCCAGATCATGAGTAGGATAATTCCTCTCATATTCTTTGAGTTGTCGCGAGGCATAGGCTATGACTTTCCCATGTTGCATGAGAACACATCCTAACCCTTTGCCTGAAGCATCGCTGTAGATAACAAATTCATCCGAACCAGATGGTATTGTCAGAACAGGTGCCGAAATGAGTCTCCTCTTGAGCTCTTGGAAACTCTTCTCGCATTCCTCGCTCCATACAAATTTTGTATCTTTCCGAGTCAGCTGAGTTAACGGAGTAGCGATTCGAGAAAATCCTTCCACAAATCTCCGATAATAACTAGCTAAGCCCAGAAAACTACATACTTCCGTCACCGACTTCGGTTGCTCCCAACTTTGTATGGCTTCAATCTTCGTCGGGTCAACAGAGACTCCATGTTTTGACACCACGTGCCCAAGGAATGATACTTCTTCAAGCCAGAACTCGCATTTCTTCAGCTTGGCATATAGCTTGTTATCGCGAAGCCTTTGGAGTACCAGCTTCAAATGGTGCTCATGATCTTCACGGCCTTTGGAATAGATGAGGATGTCATCAATAAAGACAACAACGAACTGATCCAAATATTCCTTGAATACACGGTTCATCATATCCATGAAAGCCGCAGGAGCATTAGTCAATCCAAAAGACATGACTAGGAATTCATAATGCCCGTACCGAGTTCTGAAGGCAGTCTTTGGAATATCCTCAGTTTTAATCTTTAGCTGATGATATCTAGAACGAAGATCGATCTTTGAAAGGAATTGTGCTCCTTGCAACTGGTCAAACAGGTCATCAATGCAAGGTAGAGGATACCTATTCTTGATGGTGACATGGTTTAATTCTCGATAGTCAATACAAAGTCGCATACTCCTATCTTTCTTCTTTACAAATAAAACAGGAGCACCCCAAGGAGATGTACTAGGACGAATAAAACCGATGTCTAACAATTTCTGTAGTTGGACTTTTAACTCCTGAAGTTTAATAGGAGCCATTCGATATAGGGTTTTAGAAATGGGCTTTGTACCCGGTTCAAGATTAATAAAGAATTCAACTTCACATTCTGGGGGTAGACCGGGAAGTTCTTCAGGAAATACGTCAGGAAATTCACTAATAATAGAAATATTATTCAAATCTAACGTGTTTTTGTTCAAGTTCATAAGATGGGCTAAGAAAGCTTGACATCCGTTTTTTAATAAACGAAAAGCTTTATGGCTTGATATGACAGTGACTGATTTTAGTGGTTTAGTTGCTTGAATTCGTATAATAGGTTGGTTAGGAATATAAAAACTAACAACCTTACGAAAATAATCAATTTTGGCATGATGAGTGGTTAACTAATCAATTCTTAAAATCACATCAAAAGCAAGTATCTTTAAAGAGATAAGATCAATAGGTAATGTGATGGTGCCAACTTGGATCAAACAAGATTTGTAAACAGTGGATGTAACAAAAGTTTCTCCTAACGGAGTCTCCACAGATAAGTCAAAGTCCAATTTTTCCAGAGTCAAGTTTAAACGTTGAGCACAAGCAGGAGAGATAAAAGAATGGGTAGAACCGGTATCTAGTAAGGTATAAACTTCGTAAGAGTTCAAAATTAGCTTACCCGTGATCACCTCATTCGGGTTTCACGCGTTTTGGCCAGTCACGACAAACGCCCTCCCTTGAACCATCGACTTTGTTTTGTCTGTAGTCGCCTTTGGTGCCGCCATCCCAGTTAGACTTGACTTTGCTACCGGACAAAATTGGGCTATATAACCGTCTTTTCCACAATTGAAACACACCTTAGAAGGCTGTGAACAGTTTAGACTTATGTGTCCCTCCTTTCTGCATCTGTAGCATCTAATTGGCGGTCGTTCTCCTCCCCTAGAATTTGTTGTTGGTGCTGGTGCTACTGCTGCTGCTGATATCTTCCCATCATTGTTGAATCTCCTCTTTTTGAAATTTCCACTTGACTCACCTCTCCTGTTATCATGGCCATGATTACCACCCGAGTGGTTACCGCTTTTGTCCGTATTTTTCCCTCTGCGCTGGTTATCATCGTTTCGATGACTGCTGTCACCGGTATGACCCTGGTTGTGGCCCCTTGGTTGAACATACTCATTATCTCGCTCTAATAATTGAGTCATGCTTACAACATCTGAATATAAAGAAAATTTATGAGAGATAAGATATTGCTTAATCTCGGGTTTGAAACCTCTTAAAAATCTCTGTGTCATTCGTTCCTCATTCTCTACCAAATGAGGTGCAAACCTAGATAACTCTGCGAACTTCATCTCGTACTGAGACACAATCATGTTGTTTTGTTCTAGTTTGATAAACTCTACCTCTTTCATATGCCGAATACTTTCAGGAAAGTACTTATCATTGAACAGCTTCTGAAATGTTTCCCAAGACATGCTGAGTGCGGCAGGCTGGGTATGCTTCACAGATTCCCACCAGTAATCTGCCTCACCACAGAACATATAGGTGGCGAATGGAACCTTTTGTTCTTCCATGCAGCCCAAGACATCAAATATCTTGGTAATTTGCATGACCCACGTTTCGGCCTTAATCGGATCCAGCTTTCCCCAGAATTCTGGTGGTCCCAACTCTTTAAACTGCTTGGCTGTGACAAACCGCGCGTTGCTATCATTCCACCTGTATTTTGTACACGAGTCTCCCTCGTCTGATTTTGCATGAACTGCAAAAAGCTTCTAAACATTCCATCATTCATCGTTTGTTCAGTCGTGTTATTTATAGGAGAAATATTGCCTTCTTGTTGCACGTTCTCCTGGTTAATGATTGAAGGTTGTTCCACAGTATCATACACTCCATTGTTAACGTTCTCAGCTGCCATTCTTAAAAATTGTCATAAAACAAGGGTTAATTAAACAAATTAACATGTCACATAATATCCCTATATTATAACCGACCAACAAATAAGCTTAGGTAGGACATACTAGCGAAGGATTTACTCGTCTCTCCCCTCCTAGTTCTATTCCCCGATCTCCGCCAGAAACCATATCCCTAAGCTCTGATACCAACTGTGATGCCTTCAAAATAGGTATACATCACCCATTCTGAGTCGTCAAATACATGGTACAGAAACAAATACAACTTCATTACTACAATTGTCGTGCAAAATACGACAACACATAAACTGTGAGTTTAAATACGAATATTGCTTAATAGACAGTATTAAAACTCAAAAGGAGTCCTCATTACAATTATTGATACACTATTTTACAAAAATAGTGAGGACTGCTAAAACAACTTTCTAGAACTATCACTCCATACCCCGACTAGTTCCTGCTATATTCTCACCTCTTGAGAAGAAAAATGGAACAAAAAGGAAAAAGGGTGAGCTCAACAAGCCAAGTAAATAATATTATGACTAAGATAATATACAACAAATTATCAATAGTCCCCAACAGGGAAAAATCTGATAGAATATAATAGACAACAAGTTTTAGATTAACAACTGCAGCAAAAATAACAATTCATTAGAAGAGTTAAGTAGAGAATGAAATCTACTATCATCTATGAATTTAAAAGTCCATCATTAATATTTTATCCATGTAACATCAATCAATATACATCTTGAATCAAATATTCATCTTTGCACTACGGCCCAAAGATATTCATTTGTATCACCAGTTGGTCATGTTCACCTCAACACCTATTTATTTTTGCACTACGGGCCAAAGATATTCATCAGGTAATCATTCATCTTTCCACTACAGGCCAAATATATTCATCAAGTATCACCATTAAGGACCGAGGATGATGAAAAATATTTTAGAGAACGAATCCAGTACGATAAAAGGACAAAGTTTGGAGATTCGTACTTTAGATAATTCAAGTTTAAAAATACTCCATAATAAAATATAATGGAGAAAAATTCAAGAATGACGATCAAAACATGGATATAATCAAAGATAGTAACCATAATAGACATCTGAGACAAAAAAGAGAAAATTTTATTTTTCGGTGAATACTGCCGTATTCGTGAATAGTGCCATATACGTGAATAGTAACTCTGACACAAAAAGTTCTAAATTTGATAAAAAGTTCAGACCAATATTTCGACATAATGATATTGAAAGAAATAATATCATTTACGAAAAAATAACATCCCTTACCTCAAAAAAACAGTACTTCGGAATGAAATGTCAGATATGATGCTGAATTAAACTTGTATTGAATTTCAACTCTCAAAGTATCTAAATACTCACAAAATACGCTCGATAATATAGAAAGAGAAAGAGAGAAATCTTATGTTTCTGGTGTGATTTTCAATTCTAACTCAGCACCCTATTTATAAGAAAATGCTAGCACGCCGAAGCAGACCTGACCTGTAACCTGATGGCTTTACCTGCTACTATTTCCACCCACCACATTTGAAATAAAATTTCAGCACATTTCTCACCAACCAAAAGTGGGGCCCACCAATTCTAAAAATTTCCAAAATTTTTTAAATAATCAGTAACTTCAATAATTGATATAAAATAGCCCTTTTATCAGAAAAATTCGAATCTCATGTCCATTCCACACGAAATCGAATTCTCTACAACTTTGTAGCTTTAAGTTTTTTCAAATTCCAAACCGAAAATATCTGAAATCCACAAACGGATGATTTTCAATACCTCATAAAATTCATAACAAATCATACGTTAGTTTTTAACGGTTCAAAATTTGAGGACATTTACTCCACTTATATATGTATAACATATTCAAAAATCACAACGATCCAACGGTCGGATTAAAATTATAACTCACGCAATAGAACTTTAAGAACATTATTTTGATTTTTAAAACCTCCATTCCGACAAAATACTGATAAAACCCCTCAACGCTAATTCCTTCATTTATAACCACATAAATAAATCCATCATTTATATCCACATCAAATAAATATTTCCTTATCATATAAATTAATAGTTAATTATTCACAAATAATATTACAGAATCACAATTATGACAACTAGACTGTTCCCAGGAAAGATGGAGCTTTTCAATAAGAATTTTTCCTTACTGGCGCGCAATTAGGTGACCAAACCTCTCCTTAGATAGAACTTTCTAGACATTGCCCATAATGCTATCTAATAATATTATTCAAATAATATGAATTATTGATCTGATAATGGAAAATACTGTGCAGTGACAATTATTGAAACAACAATAATATAAAATATTAACGCAATAATTATTGAACCAATAAAATAAAATATTGAAAAGTAATTACTATAACAATTATTGAGCTTCTTACGTAAGGATCAATAATTCAACAATACTATGCAATACCGTGTGCTACTGTGCACCCACGCGTATTACTGTATTTTAACCATCGGGTATTCCAACAGTGTTAACGGTAACTACTACGCCGTTATTTATAAAAACTCAAACTTATCGTTTTCTTCATCCGACCATTTTTTGTTATCGGGCCCATAAATGACTGCGCCGTCGTACGAATATTCCCCGACAGCAAGAATATTCCAGACCAAACGAATATTCCTTGACAAAATAAATATTTTATAACCACTTGCTTATTTTGCAAAATTTGCACATTTTACCCATAACCAAAGCATTATATCAAATTAACACCCTATTATTCAAAATAATAATTAGAGAAAATTTGATTTTATTTATAATAAGTTGGGGTCTTACAACTATCTCTTCCAACTCCTCGACGGTATCTTGAAGTTCCACACTGCGGTCGTATACTTCGTCGTACATACAGGCAGCGATCAAGTTTAGTGGAATTTCTTCCACCTCGTCCTCCTCATCCTCATTCGACTGTGGCAGCTCAACGGGATCCTCCTCGTCCGTCTCTATCTCATCATCCTCATCAGGTAAACCCTCTTACTCAACCACTGTGACCAACATAGATATTTCCCGCGGCAGTAGTTGTTCCCAAACCACCTGAATATCTCGAGGCTCTTCCTCTCTAGGCATCTGGGATCCTTCCTCTCTAGTCTGACAAGATTCTCCTACATTAGCCATCTTGACAACAAAATTTTAAGTTTCAATTACTAATCATTACTACTCGACACTCACGAGCACATAGGTTACAACCACATAAGCACATAAGTGTTTTATTACTTCTTTCTTAAAAACTCGATAAGAGTTTATCACCACTATCTTTTCAAAGGTTACTTCCTAAGGCTTTTCCCCGCCTAAGGTTCATAACCTAAAGCTTTGATACCAACTTATGACACCCCGAAATCCAGGTACTTCATTCCTACAAGATTTGATGTTCACTTTCCATTCATTCATATCTAACTACCCAAATATAATAAAATTAAATCAGAAATCCTCCCTTTAAAAGGGTTACATCATTAATCAAAAAGTCTCCCAGGTTGTCTAACCTTAAACATCAATCAAGTGCGGAAATAAAATAATTACATCACATCATTAAATATAAAGTCTATCATTATGGCAATAAATGAAATTACAAGCCTTTATCACTTGCATAATTTTCCCTTTCCTTTGCTAGTGGTAGGTTTATCGACCTTCTCAACTTTAGCTGCAATGAGTGCATTTATATGCAAGAGTGAGCAAAAAAAATTCTCACTAGATATAGCAATGAATCAACAAGAGAATAATAACTGACAATGAATAGGATTATCAAAACTGAATAGTACTCTATCAATGATAACCAAAAACTGAAATCAAAATATGAAATATATCTGAGGGTCATAAGACCACGAACGATGTCCACGGTTACAAGTAATCTTTCAACTTTAACCTAAACAGTTATACTGTAGGGACTTTACGTACTTAGGGGGATCAGCCCTTCGTACCATGTATTGTGCATAAACATCTAAACGCATCGCGTATCCCCTATAATAGGGTTGTTCTTCTCAGTTTTAGAGTACAAGTCTGCACCAAAGAAAGTTTGGTTTGGATAAGCTTCAAAGGGTAATTTAAAGTTTAACAATCATCAACTAAATGATTAGTTGAATTAATAAGGTTTGATAACACTACTGTTGATCAATAATAACATAATATGGAACAATGTATATTCATAGGTGAACTAACTATATATTAAAGTCATGCTTAGAAATAACTAAAAAGCATAAGTATTGAATAAAACAATAAACCTTGCTTGAACAATATTTAGCTAAGGCTATAATCTTGTGATAAATGAATTAAGTTATGAACATGTACTAAGAAATAACAAGCTTAGAATGAAACTTGCTCAAAATAATAATAATATTTCGAATTGCGTTAAGTAAATGAAATAGAACAACTCAGTTAAAGATTTGAGTTCAAGAATTTGCATTTATCAAAAAAGAATAGAACTTAAGAAAACTTGCTTAACTATAAACAAGTTAGAATAACTAAACAATGATTAGAATTTAAAACTTGCTCGAATAACGTTAGAGTTAGAGCTTAATCAAATAAAGATTAGGAATAAAAGAATTTACTTAATTAAAGTTTAGGGTAAGAAACTTGCTCAATGTAAAGAGGTAAGGTTTAGAAACTTGCTCAATGTAAAGAGGTAAGGTTTATAAACTTGTCTCGTGCGTAAGCTATAAATTACAACTCACGTTCACCTACACATTTTATTAAAATCACAATATCTAGTAGATATACTAACATCCACTTCCAAATTAAAACTCACTCATAGTTAAACTTGTTACTTTAGTACAAGTTTCCATTCACTCCGCATACACTTTAGAAATCTCAGTATTTGATTTAAATTACACTTATTTACTAATTCGCGTGTTTAAATAAATCACAACATGTCATTTTCATAGCTTACTAATTTCTTATAACTTTAGAATTACTAACCACATGACACAATTCTGTTTTAACCTCTTCATTACATGTTTGACACATTAACACAACATTAGACTTAGTTACAATGGTGTCCAAAGTCTGCAGAAGTAGCAGACTTCACTGTCTCTGAGCAGGGTATGGCACAGCTGCGCCATACTTAAGCCTTAGCACCAGCGCAGCTGCGCTGGTGCACAGACAGAAACACTACACAACTTTAACAGTGTTCTATTTTAGCCCAACTAACACAAATTTCACCCACAGAACAGTAAATTTAACATATGTCATTGGTATAGAACTAACACAAACATGATTCCTCACATATTCATCAACTTAGAACAATTAAACAATAACTTCAACTAATTTAAATCCTTAAATTTCACGTTTTCATACAAAAACTCCATTTTTGACATCATTCACAAAAATTACCACTGTGATCACAACTCTTGTCCAAATTAACTCATTCAAACTACGTTCTCTTCGTTTCTTAATGGACTAGCATAATCAAGAGTCAATTCACAGATTAATATACAAATTAACCACCAAATTTGGTACTTTCATAAGCCATATGTAAAAACATTCATTGTAAACAGTTTTCCTTCTTTTTTAAACGTAATTAGCATACAATTTCTTATCTAAATGCAAACTCTAACACCGCCAACACATATAATCACAAATTATCAGTTGTATATCAACAATTCAAAATTTTGAATTAACAGAACTTTAAAATTATGATGTAAAACATATATATATATATAAAATATTACGGTTATGTAAAAATACCTTCAATTGCTCGAACAATCCTTGCTAAACACCAAGAATTTCTTTGGAATACTTAGACTTTTCTCTCAAACTTCCTCTAATCTCTCTCTCAAATTCTCTGAAAACACTTTTCTCCTTTCTCTTCTAAGGCGTAAGCCAAAAGCTTTTCACGTAAAATAAAACTCAAACCAACGCACACACCCAAACGTCTAAAATCGACGTTATAATAAATATAATAGTAAGTTATCAGTTACCAAAATTTAATATATATTATTTATATTTTAGTTATATTAATTATTATAAATACAATTAAAAATTCAAAAGCCATAAGGCTTTGTTTGACAAAAACTCTTTAAAATAAAGACTTAATATTTTAAGCCCTGTTTGGTAACTAATTTAAAACTCCTTTAATTTATTTTAATAAACAATTTAGTTTATAATTTATAATCACATATTATTTATTTGGATTTTCATATCCAACATTAATCAAACAAATTAATTACACATACTATATTTTAAATAAATTTTCCACTTAAACAAATATCACAAAATTATAATCTCATTATAATTTTACTTAATAAATTCACATACCATTTTAATTATTAAACTAAAACATCGCATTCCATCTATAACTATTAAATTAAATTAAATTAGAATATTATCTAATATATTTAATTCACAAATATTTACTAATAACAACCACATCAATAAAATATTTATTTCATTTAATAAATATTTTAAATTATAAATAATAAAATCTTGGATTGTTACATCATTTCCTCCTTACAAGCATTCTGTCCCCAGAATCACAACTCAAACAATAAAATCATCACATTCTTCCCTTCTTACAAAGATTCTGTCTCCCAGAATCGAAGACAGACTAAACAAATAACTTAGGGTAATTTTTTATCATTTCAGCTTCGAGTTCCCACGTAGCCTCTTCGACATTGTGGTTTCTCCATATCACCTTCACAGAAGGTATAACTTTATTCCTGGGCACTTGTTCTTTTCTGTCGACTATCTGGATAGGAACCTCTTCATAAGATTAATTTTTGTTGAACTATAAAAGTTCATACTCGATTACACGTTTATAATCAAGTTTATACGGTCGCAACACCGACACATTAAAAATGTTGTGAACATGTTCTAATTCTAAAGGTAAAGCTACCTCATAAGCTACTTCTCCCACTCTTCGTTGTATCTCGAATGGTCCAATAAACCTTGGGCTGAGCTTTCCTTTCTTGCCAAAATGAATTTTTCCCTTCCAAGGAGAAACTTTCAGGAAAATGAAATTTCCTACATCAAATTTACGATCTTGTCTGTGTTGATCAGCATACTTCTTCTGTCTATCTTGAGCAGCTACCAGTCTTGTACCGATGAGTTTGATAACTTCAGCGGTCTACTTTACCAGTTTTGGTCCTAACAATTGACGTTCACCAACTTCATCCCAGCACAGTGGAGTTCAGTATTTCCTGTCGTATAATGCCTCGTATGCCGGTATACCAATGCTTACATGGTAACTGTTATTATAGGCGAATTCTGTCAATGGTAGATGATCGTCTCAGTTTCCTTTGAAATCCATGATGCACGCTCTAAGTATATCTTCTAACGTCTGGATTGTTCGTTCGGTTTGCCCATCGGTTTGCAGATGATATGATGTACTTATCTTTAGTTGTGTTCCCATGCATTCTTGCAGTCTCTTCCAGAAATTTGATGTGAATCTCGAATCTCTATCTGATACTATTGACATTGGAACTCCATGTCTAGACACGATCTCTTTGACGTATGTTGACGTCGGGATTTTTATTTGTCCCTTTTCGTTACCTATTTTTTGGTGTTCTCATGTTAGGTGAGATTTATTTGAAAAAATAAGTGAAAAAGGTCCGACATGTATAATGTCGACGATTGTATTGTAAGAGTCGCCAATTAATTTTTTAATTGGTTGTACCAACACAACCGAGAAAAGGTTTGCACATTGACCTAGTGATATGACACTACTAAACGGGTCGGTGAAATCGAGATTCAATTAGGGTCCGGGGACTTGCTTATGCGGAGGGAGGGTGTTAGGCCCCCCCGACATCCGTGTTGCCACGGTGACCACCACTTTTCAAAAAATTGTTATATGAATGTGTGTGTGTGTGTGGGCCAACGTGCTGTTATTTAAAAGTAGTACTATGCCTCGTTTGCACCTATGTACATAGGGTTTGAATTTATGTAAAAATTTAATTTTAAAAAAGATATAGCAGTGATTTTTTAAAAGAGGTTTTTTCAAATCATGTGCTCAATAGTAATTGAGGCCTTTGATGCTTCCATTTTTATTCCGTATTCGGCTTGGTTGATTTTATTTTATAGATGCGAGGCATCTGTATAAAAATAATGTACAACAGGTGCTGAATTCCTCGTGCGTATGAGAACCATCTGAGGAAATCCAAACATCACAGATAAATTTATAAGCTGCTTATAGCTGAAAAGGTCCATCACGGGAACCGAATCTAGATTTAAAGGACTGAACCTGTGATCACATGATTCCTAGGCTCACATAATGCCGCAATTGATAAAAAAAAGTAGTAAGCAGGTATATATATAAAAGCTATAAATATATATACGGACATGATCACCAGCCACGAAGCACCTCCATGGGGGATCATAAATGTAAATAAAGTTGTAAAAGCTATCAACCGCCATAGAGGAAACTCTAGACGGGACGAAATGTACAGAAAGCTGTAAAAAACAGTCAACCACCATGAAGTAAACTCTAGGTGGGACGAAGTGTATATATATATATATATATATATATATATATATATATATTAAAGCAGTAAACGTTCCAGACCGAAGTCTAGGCTCATCGAATGGAGTTCGACATGCAGTTCATATATATAAATGTATATATATACAAAAGCAAGTAAATGCTCCAGACCAAAGTCTAGGCTCAATCGAGGCATAACTCGATAATGTTAGTCCATATATATAAATATATATAAATATATATATGTATATACAAACTAAAATAAAACTACGGACCGAAGTTCGGGCAAACACACGCAACACGACTCTCAACGTAAAGAAGGGTGTGTGCAAATGTGAAGAGAAAGGCTTGAAAATGTGTTAGAAGGATTACAGTGGGCTGCTAAAGAAGACTTCAATAACTTTAAAGTAGATAAACATTTGCTTCCGCTAGTACATAAGTAACTATATGTGAGCTCATAAGTGTTTAAAATGAGAAAGCACTCAGTTTGGGGTGTGTACAGAACAAATTGGACAGGGCTTTCTCGCCTTTTCTCCTTTCAAAATGGCCACTCCAAGCCCTCTATTTATAGAGGGTGGAGTCACAGGTGTACCTGCGGCTGGGCCGCAGGTGTACCTGAGGTTGCCCGGGGTGCCCCGGGCTTCGCGGGTCCTACCGTCTTGAAGTACGTGCACGTATGCAACGTGATGTCTGCTCGAACTTTTAGAATTACAATCCGGGCATCCGACTGAGATATATAGAACCTATTTCAGATCACCGTTGTCGAGAGTTACCCAATGACATGGGATTAGAGGTTGTACGAAGTCATGAAGATGGGACGATGCCCTCCGGTCTTCAGCTTTAAATTCTATCCGTTATCCTGCGCAATAGTCACTCGGGATTGGTTTTTCTTGGCTTTTGTGGGACATTATGTATGTATCAAAGCGTTGAGATGATACGGTGTGGCGTCATGGTGACGAGATGATGACTTTGCTCCTCGCCGAGGTTATCGCTAGTTGGGCTGATAAAGCAGACGTTGCTCAGAGTTATCGCTGAGATTGGACTGCTGCAAGTGTTGAAGGTCCTCAGTGTCATCTCTGAGGTGTGCCTATCCTCCCAGTGTTATCTCTGGGTTGGTACTGAGTATTTCATTGTGAGCTTCGAGATTGAAGCTGATTGCATTTGAAACAAGCATTTCCGGGGTTATCTCCGGAACTGCATCTGCCTTCCTTGGGGTTATCTCCAAGGTTGGAATCTGCTATTCCCATTGTTGGGACTGAGATGGAACATCTCGGGGTTATCTCCAGGATGAAGCGGTCTTCTCCGGTGTGTGTTTCGTCATTGGAACTGCAGGCCTCGGTGTTATCGCCGAGGTTGGAACTGTTACTCTCGGTGTGTATTCCGGGGTTGAGGCTGTTACTCCCAGTGTGTGTTCTGGGGTTGAAATTGAGATTCCGATAGTATCCAGACTGGATGTGAGTGGTCTCCCAGGGTTATCTCTGAAAGACGAATCTGCCCTCCTACAATGTAAGTAACAGGTGTACAGAAAATTTCGAGTGTCTACAGATGCCCCTCTTTATCATATTCATGCAATGCAAGGGCATGGATAGGATAAAGAATCCTAGGCACTTGAAATACAACAAGATTAATATAATGCAATATGGAGCAATATGATGCAAGGGTATGATGCATATGCATTGCTTTCCAACATGATGGGGATGACTACCGACTCCCTGTTGCTTTTATCGGTGATGATGAGGATGGAAAGCTTGGAGGTGTGATCCAAACCTATCAGGATGTTGACATTGGGGCTATCACCAAGGTCCTTAATCCTAGATACAGACTTTGCTCCAAAGAGGTACCTCTCGTGTACAAGAGATCTGTGGGGATAAAACTTTGTCTGTTTGAGGATGTGTATAACATGTCCCATCATCAATCCTCCTCAATGATGTTGATCCTTCCTGGTTTGTATTGTCAGGACATATCAATGTTCTGTTGGATTTACTGCCAACAACAAATACTGTTAGGGCTGCCTGACCTTCATTGACGTGTGAACCAACGGATGAACTCCCTACTGGGGATAAATGCCAAGGTTGCTTGGACTTTATTGATGTGTGTATCAACTGAGGCAATCATCAGATGGCCTCCGATGCGACGTTGGGTTTACTTGCCAACGGCTGAACTGATATCAAGGCTGCTTGACCTTCATTGACATGTGTATCAATGAAAAATATGTGTTGGATCATTACTGATGTGCATATCAGCGGAACATTGCATTGTAGCCCCAGTCAGGGATTTCTTTATTGAGATTGCGTTGTAACCCCCGCAGGGGATGAACAGGATCATTGCTGATGTGTGTGTCAACGGCTGAAATCATCGAATAGCTTTCGATGCGACGTTGGATTTACTTACCAATGGTTACTGATGCCAAGGTTGCTTGACCTTCGTTGATATATGTGTCGACGGATGATATATGTACCACATTGTGACCCCCGCCGGGGTCTACGTGGTAAAGTAGGATGACGATCCTAAATGAGAGGAATTGGACCTGCGTGAGGTATCGCTGAGTGTGACTTGTATCGTCTGAAATCATCGGCATAGTGTACCTTGTGTTCGGGCTAATACCAATGAATGATGTGAAGACCCACGGTTCAACCTGGTAAGACCAGGATTATAAGCTATTCTGCTAAATTGTGTAGCATTTTTATCCTTGATTTGGCCTTTTCAGCATATGAGAACGCCTTTGTAACTCGAACTGGACCTAGCCGGAGGGGTGGGACCCATATAAGGGTACCACAGGTACACCTGCTACAGCCGCAGATGGACCTGCGACCAACCGTGGATGTTAAAATCCTGCAGGTTGCTTTTATATGTCATTTTTAACTTGCGCCGCGAAGAAAATCTAAGAGCTCTTCTTCAGATCTGCTGAGTTCGAACGTCTTTCTTCAAATTCTGTCACCGTACAAGTGTTCTACACTGTCCTGGTAACGTATGCATGTACTTTTTTCCAGTTTTTATCCGTTGGAAAATGACTATAGAGCAATTGTGCATGACTGACTATAGAGCAATCGTGCATGACTGAGGATTTGGAGCATTCTTTTCCATCCTTCCCCGCCGTTGTCCCTGGGGTTACCTCAGGGCTTTATCTGAGCGCTGGTTTCACCAAACTCAGTCTCTCCATTTACTGGATTGTGAGGTGATGATGACGCCGATGGATTGGCGGTTTATCACATGTATGGAGTTCAGACGGGAGCCAGTGCCTTGTACAGCTGATATTACCCTGACTACCGTCAGATCCTTGTTAGGAGTTCCGGTAGAGGTGCTCAAGGGCAAGACTGTCCGTGCGGGTCCATTGAGCGTAGATGCTATGAGTGGGCTATTGAGCGAGCCCATATCAGATGATGTCAGAGTCACGGATCGCATTCTTTGGCCATTGTTCCTGATGATCATTAGGGGCTGCTTCATAGCAGATAACTCTTCTACGGTATCGTTCGCTTTGATCAGTGCCACTCCACATGTGGACCGTATAGGAGAGTATGATTGACATTCCTACACCTTTGCCTATTTCCTCAGGGGCATACGTATGCGCTTACAGGGCTTGACCGAGGCTTGGTTAGGATTTTATCCATTTCTGCTGGTAAGTATTTCTCTTGTCATTTACCATGTATAGGTTAAGAGTGTTAACTAACAGCAGATATTTGCCTTTGTGTTGGCAGTTTTGGGCCTATGAGAGGCTCCCATGTCTACGTTCAGTGAGTGTATTAGGATTGGATACCTACCCATGAGGACGGCGATAGCATCATTCCATACTGGCAGAGGTTCCTGTAGCTGAGGGTTTCACTCATTGTCGCCTGCAATTGGAGTTTTTAACAGCGGATGTGATCACATGGATTCCATATTCTGGGGAGCATTTGGACGTTGGATTTGAGGATGGATACCCGACTGGTGTCGAGTACGTGGTTTCCACCCGTAGGGTTCCTCTCTTCACAGATGGAGGATGGGAGCTCTATTTAGGAGAGCGTGCTATTAGGAGCACCACAGGGGAGATCCGTATACCGATCTTGCCTCCTGCCGGGCGTTATTGGCCTGGGTCGCAGTCACCCACCATTGATATCCCAATGTTAGGTGTTGACGGTTTTGCATTGTCAGAGGGTCCTTGTACTCAGGATGTATTCCAGCATTGGTGGATCCCTAGTACCATTGGAGCCCAGACCCGCGCCACTCAGTTCATGAGGGATATGGTTCCAGGATCCGTGATGATGACGGATTGGCTAGCCTGTGTCTGAGATCCGACTCATGTGACATAGATTGATAGCTTGACCCAGCTACTAGACCGGGCACATTTCTTTATCCGGCATTTGGGCAGAGATCCGACAGGGGCAGATTCGTTTGATCCTTCCAGCTCAGGAGCTGGCTCTTTAGCTGACCCATTTGGTTTTGTCGGCGCAAATCCTCCTTTGTATCGGCCTGACATCCCTGTTGATAGAGATCCAATGACTTAGGAGGAGTTACATCTGGTGAACAGGATTGATGATGTAGATATTGACACCATTATCTTCTTCTGATGTGTATTCTCGTTATCTCTTTTGATAGGCCTCTGTTAGCGATTGGGTAGCTATGCCCCATTCTCGCTATATCTTTTGATATGCCTCTGTTAGTAGTAGGGCGTCTGTGCCCCATTTTCCTGTATTTTCAGTTTTACAGAGATGATGTATTAGATGATGATATACTTAGGAATGTATGTATAGTTTTCCATTCCCTATATCATATTGCTATCTATCATCTGCTATGCATGTATCATGTTATGCATATGTATGTATGTCTAGAGATATTCAGCATTGACCCCTGGATGGTCTTATGACACGGCCCGCACAGATGTCTTCTTTGACAGTTAGCCGTATTGATCATACCCCATCATTATTGGTGGTATCTGGTATGCGATCGTGGTATGACAGCATGCCACCATCAGATAGCGTGACCGTAGATCATTTGTTGCAGCATACTATGACCCTGCTGATGTTTCTGGTTCCCACAGGATTCGTGGATGGCATGCTGGAGCACTGGGTATCGGAGAGGCAGGTTTTACGATTTGGAACCCAGGAGTTGACTCCCACTCTAGAGGAGTATGCACGATTGATGATGCTGCCACTGGGCAGACCTTGTGTGCATATGGCTTTGGGGGACATGAGTCGACGGTTCATGACCCTCACTGGATTGAGGTGTAGGGTGGTGCAGGATGAGCTTACATCTGGCCACGTTATATCCCAGTATTTTCTATTTGACAGATTTGGCTCTAAGGATAGTTATACTCGACATTTCGGGGATTTCACCACACCGGAGGATCATTTGCGTCTGGCCAGGGTAGATGTACTGCTATTGTGCGTACTGTCATATGTCTACATGCCACTGTATATGGATGAGTTGGACATATGAGTTATCATGGCAGTGAGAGCTCTCAGGGAGGGTCGTACCATCATATCGATGATTATAGCCGAGACATTAAGGTCAGTTACATGCTGCTATACTTATCCAACAGGAGTATTTACGGGTAGTTCGGTCATGCTATACGTGTGGTTTATGTCACATTTGAGACCGATTGGCACTGTCAGACGGCATGGGTATTGCATCACCCATGAAATAGCCATGACATATTCATTTCAGCCTGTGGAGTGTACGGATGCTGCATCTTGGTCCGCTTATTTAGCTGGGATCATAGACCTGTTTAGTATATTGCCATGCTCAGGGATCAGCTCACCTTATAGCTTTATTACTCATGCTACGGGCATAGATTACATCCCTCTGGCTGGTTTGAGGGGCATGACTACTTACCATCCACTGGTCGTAATGTCGTAGTGTTTAGCTTCTCGCTATCTTTCAACAGAGGACAGATCCCGTGTGTATGAATGTTGGGATCAGCATGAGATAGCAGCTTTCTCTATTAGTCATCCAGGTTGTTCTGCAGAGTATTCCGCATGGATGGAGACAGAGACTGCATCGGCTGAGGTAGTATCCGCATTGCCGAGTATTGATTCAGATGGTGGAGAGCGCATAGAGGACATTGATTCTCACACCGAGGAGGAGTTAGGTGCTGGGTTGCCAACATCTCCTGTAGATTCTCCCAGTACTAGTACTGTTGTGATTCAGCATACAGCACAGTACTTTGAGCAGAGTCTTCATCTAATGACCTTTGAGAGAGATCAGGTTAGAACCCTGATGTTGACAGCTCTTGATGGGAGAGGCGCAACCCTGTTAGAGAGGGACGAGGCATTAGCTTGTAGAGATACCGCTGTTGTGGAGCGGGATGAGGCCATATCAGCCAGAGATGCAGTGATAGTTAAGCGTAATAGAGCCATATCTTCCCGAGATGTAGTCGTCACAGATAGTACTGCAGTGAGGTCCCTTACCACTGGCATGATCACAGAGATGAGTAGTTACATCGATGAGCATATGGTCACCATGCAGATGGCTACAGATCTGTTGGGTCGTGTGGATATCCTTGTACAGGAGATCATAGCTTTGCCTCCTTCTTCAGAGAGGGATGCCATGTTGGGCTTGTTAGCTCGCATATACACTAATTTGTAGATGGGCTTGTACTTTCCTGCACAGACTAACTTAGCCATTTTGTTATGTACAATTTACATTGTATATATCAAATAACATTATATATAGCAGGGAAATATATTTTTGATCACTTCCCTTTTAGATATGCTCTGATACTTGTTTAATATTTGCCTGCTTCTTCAGGGCTTATGATCTTGATGTATTCTGAATTCCTCCTTGCTAGATGGACATTGAGTTGTCTCTAGATAGTTCATAATGGATCATAGATCTGTGTATATCCCTACCATCTTTGGTGTCTTGGGACTAGTTTCTGTATGGAAATATAGAGAGGAGTGTGGCTTTTCTCTCTGAGATTGACCGCACCACAGATGGTTATCAGTACCCCTATTTAGGAGGAGCCTAGTTAATTCCATCTCTTATGGATTGGTGTTGCTCTTTGAGGTACAACCGCAGCTTAATGGTCGCCGAATCTCCTATTTGTGAGGAGAGGTTGGGTAATTCCATCCCTTTGGTTTGAAGCCAATGAAATGTGGTGGATTGAAGTTTGATCCCAGTACCGTTGACAAGTATTTGTGTTTTGGCAGGGGATTAGACCGAACCATGAATGGCTGCCTACGTACTCCTATTGAAGAGGAGATCAGGTCTGCGTAGTTCGAACCTGGTGTAAGAGGTTCAACGCTGTTTATGGCAGAAAGGGTGTAGAAGCTTTATTGATGAAGAAGGTTGTAGAAATGTTTTTGTGGTTTTTGATTTTGTAGAAAAGGGTAGAAATGTTTTTGTTGTTTTTTTTTATTGCGATCGACCATATAGAATATGGTTGCCTACGTACTCCCGTGTATCAAGGAGATCAGGTTGACGTAGTTCGCCCCTCAGGGCGAGTTAAAAAGCGTTATCCCATGTGCAGGTAAGACTGAGGGGAGAGAAAGTTTGATCCTAGGTTGAGGATAAACTGCAGGTGTGAAAAGTTTGATCCCATGTTTGGGTAGCTAAACTGCAAACGCGAAAGGTTCAATCCGTAGTGGGATAACCTAAGTTGTATGAGTGTAGTGAAGCCAGGCTGCTGGCTTGAAAAGTATGTTTCCCTGAGGGGCAAAGTGTGGAAAAGAGTTATATGAAATGAAGGGTTAAAGAACCGGAATGACTGATGGTCTGATGATCCAATACCAGGATGTTTGCTTAATGGTAACTTCAGACATAGTACCGTTTCACGGTGTCCGAGTTGATAAGATGTGAAAACTCATCGCCATCCATTTCCTGTAATCTGAGAGCGCCTCCTGTCAATACCTCCTTGACAACAAACGGGCCTTCCCAGTTAGGAGCGAATTTTCCCTTGGATTGATCTTGGTTGTCAATGATCTTCTTCAAAACCAAGTCGTGCTGACTAAAATGCCTTAGCCGGACTTTTCTGTTGTAGGATCTGGCGATCCTTTGTGGATATAACTGACCATGGAAGATAGCCATGGTTCGCCTTTCGTCTATCAAAAATAATTGGTGATACCTATCTTGTACCCATTGATCTTCATCCAGCTGAGCGTCCATCAACACTCTGAGGGATTCTATTTCTACTTCTATGGGGAGTACTGCTTCCATCCCATAGGTTAATGCGTAGGGTGTTGCCCCAGTTGAAGTACGCATTGATGTTCTGTAGGCTAACAGAGTAAGAGGCAATTAGTCAGGCCATCCTTTGTGGTTGGCGGACATCTTATGCATAATCTTCTTGATGTTTTTGTTAGCCGCTTCAACAACACCATTCATCTTTGGACGGTAGATGACAGAGTTAAGGTGTTTAATGTGGAATGTACTGCATTATTCCTCCATTATTTTGTTGTTGAGGTTCTTGGCATTGTCTGATACAATCACCTCTGGTTGTCCATATCGACAAATGACATTGTTTCTGATGAACGCAATGATGACTTCTTTGGTATCCCTGGGGAAGGAGGCTGCTTCTACCCACTTGGTAAAGTAGTCGATCATGGTGAAGATAAAGAGATGTCCATTACTGGCTTTGGGCTCAATGGGCCCGATCACGTCCATTCCCCATATTGAGAAGGGCCAAGGTGAACTCATATTATGGAGCTCCCGTAGAGGGCATGGATAGCATTCCCATGAATTTGGCATTGATAACATCTCTTGACATGGTTATTGCAGTCAGCTTTGAGAGATAGCCAGTAATGTCCTATCCTGAGGATCTTCTTAACAAGGAGGGGGCCACTCATGTGTGGGCCACAGACTCCACCATGGATCTCATCTATGAGTCTCTGAGCTTACTCCTTATCCAGGCATCTGAGGAGACCTAGTCCTGCATCTCTCTTGTAGAGTGCACCTCCGCTCAGGTAGAATTTCATAGCAAGTCAATGAATCCGCCTTTGCTCAGTCAGGCTCACCTCAGCGGGTGTAGATTAATCTCACAGGTACTTCCTGATATGCTGATACCAAGGTTGTTCGTTGGGAGGGAGCTCATCCGATACTTCTCCAGCATAATTCCCATAGGCTGGTGCCTTGTGTAGGGAAAATATGACGCTTGGCATGTGTTCCTTGTCAGGTATATGAATCAAGGAGGCCAAAGTTGCTAATGTGTCTGCGAAGTCATTCCTATTACGAAGAATGTGGAGAAAGGAGATCTCTTTAAACTCTGAAGCCATCTGTAAAACTTGCCAATGGTAAGGCAGCAATCGTAACTCTTTGGTTTGATAGATTCCTGAGGATTGTTTGATTACCAACTCTGAATCCCCAAAGATAGTTAACCGTCTGATACCCATTGAACGGGTAAGTTTTAGCCCCATAATACAGCCTTCATACTTAGCTGTGTTATTGGTGTTGATAAACTGTAATTTGACGGCAGCGATATACTGTTCCCCCGTACCGGATACAAGAACTGCTCCAGCTCCATAACCTTCCGCATTAACAGCTCCATCAAAATACATGTTCCATGCTTGGCTTGTATCGTACTGATGGTGTTGCTGAATTATCATTACCCCTTCATCGGGGAAGTACGTCTCCAAGGGTTTGAAGTCCCCTGAAGGTGATGCGGCCAGTTGATCCGCAATTCCTTGACCTTTAATGGACTTTTGAGTCACGTAAACCATATCAAATTATTATAGGATCAACTGCCATCTGGACAGTCGACAATTCAGTATGGGTTTATTGAACACATACTTGAGAGGATCCACGCGGGATATGAGATGGGTTGTGTGCCCATGGAGGTAATGTAGTAACCTCATGGTAGTACATGCTAAAGTACAACAAGTCTTCTCGATCAGAGTGTACTTGTGTTCACTGATGCTAAATCTTTTGCTGAGATAATAGATAGCTCGTTCTCGGCCTCTATTGTCTTTCTGGCCCAGCATGCAGCCCATGGCATTGTCACTTATGGACAGGTACATGAACAGGGGAACACCATCCCTGGGTGGTACCAAAATAGGAGCTTTGACTAGCTGCTCTTTGATTGTAAGGAATGCTTTCTGGCACTCATCATTCCATTTCATAGAGGAGTTCTTCCTTAACAGCTTGAAGATAAGCTCACAGGTTGCTGTGAGTTGAGAAATAAATCGGCTAATGAATTTGATTCTTCCCAAAAATCCCCGTATTTCCTTTTCTGTCTGAGGAATGGGCATTTTTGTAATGGCCTAGATTTTGGTGGGATCCAGCTCAATTCCTTTGTGTCTGACTAGATATCCTAGCAACTTGCCTGATTTAACGTTAAAGGCGCACTTAGCTGGATTCAACTTCAAGTTGTACTTACACAACCTGTTGAAAATCTTTTTAAGATGGTCTAAGTGGTAATCCTCCTTTTGAGACTTGACAATGATGTCATCCACATAGATCTCTATCTTTTTGTGCATTAAGTCATGGAAAAAAGTCATCATAGCTCACTGTTAGGTAGCTACGGCATTGATGAGGTTGAATGACAACCGTCTATAGCAAAAGGTTCCCCAAGGCATGATGAAAGCTATTTTCTCAAGATCCTCTTCAGCAACCATGATTTGATGGTACCCCGCAAAGCAATCAGCAAAGGAGTACATGCCGTATTGAGCAATATTGTCAATGAGAATGTGGATAAAGGGCACGAGAAAGCTATCTTTAAGGCAAGCTTTATTCAGATCCTGATAATCCACGCAAACTCGAATCTTTCCTCTAGGCTTAGGCACGGGAACGATGTTGGATATCCACTCAGGATATGTGGAAAACATGATAATACCAGCTTGAAATTGTTTCACAATTTCTTATTTTACTTTTAAACTCCACTCAGGTTTCAATCGCCTGAGTTTCTGCTTGACTGGCTTGAATCCCTCTTTGATGGGGAGGCAATGAAGAACAATGTCAGTGGACAAATCCACCATGTCTTCATGAGACCATGCAAACACATCCTGGAACTGGGTTAGTAACGTAGCCATGTCATTCCTCTAGTTTGGGGTAAGGTCTGAACCAATCTGGATTAACTTAGGGCTTTCTAAGGTTCCAAGATTGAAGGAGGTGGTTTGATCAAGGTTGGGTTTAGGCTTGTCTTTGACCCATTCTTTGATCTCTGGAGGCACCTCAATGTCCTCTCGTATTTACAGCAAGTCTGAGTCCAACTTTTCATCAAAGTTACAATCCTTGTGGAGAAGAGGCATCTTATCAGCAAGTACAGACACATCTAAGTTCAGAGTCCTGAAATAAAATATGCTTTCACTTACTATATATGAAACTATTTATTCATACATAATGTTAGCATATACGGACAAACCACTGCTAATACTATACAGAAAAGTAAGCAGTTATAATATCTACATGGCAGAAAGAAGTCATGCCCATTTTACCCTTGTCGACCAATGAAAGGAATGCCGCTCCAATTGGCAAGGATAAAGTCCTAAGGGACTGCATTGATGATGGAGGGGCTGTCATCGTCCTCCTTCTCCCGAATGATGACCATTACATCTGGGCAATCATCGTCTGGGATATATCTATTTTTATGTTCATCATGAACAATGATGCGCATGCCCGACATTATTCGGACGATGTTTTGTTTGATTCTTTGTTTCTCTTCTTCCATTGCAGGATATGGAACAAAGACTTCTTTTGCTTTGAACATCACTGGCTTGGGAAATAGCATAGCCATCACGTTGGTTGGCACCTTTACAGGAGGTTGTGCGAACTCAGAGTTTGAAGGCAAAGATAAGCGCTGCATGGTTGAAGCTGAAGGAATCTGCTGATGCTTATGAGGATTCCTCTGACTAGAACTATCAGAATAGCCTAGTCCAGCTGTCCCATTTTGCCTGGCTACTTGGATGGGGTATTTGATACCTTGGTGATCTTTACCCAGCCCTTGTCCTGGCTGATGACCCAAAGACATCATTTCCTGAGTAGCCGACATTACTTCGGCAGAGATCTTGGGTACGGGCAATGGCGTTCCAATAGCATGGTACTGAGTATTGCTCACTTTCAAGGCATGGAAACTGACCAGCTCAACATTAGAATTAAAACTGATGAGTGGTATGTCACCTTGTTGAGGACATTCCGGTTCAGCGTTGATTATAACTAGGCTATTGTTGATAATATATTTAAGTTGTTGATGAAGGGTGGAGGGGACTGCCCCAGCCATATGAATCCACGGTCTTCTCATGAGCAGGTTGTATCCCGAATCTATCTTGAGTACGTGGAAAGACACGCAGAATGTATGGGGACCAATCTTAATTAGTAGCTTAATCTCTCCGACTGAATTGCGACGGGCCCCATCAAAAGCCTTGATACCCGTATGGCTGCTCTGAATTCGGTTGAGATTGACATTCATCTTCAATAACGTAGCATAAGGACAGATATTCAAAGACAAACCTCCATCTACTAAGACTCCGGCTAGCATGTATCCTGAAGACAAGACCGCAATGTGTAACGGCTTGCAATGGCCGGTCCCTTCGGGCGGTATGTCATCATCAGTGAAGGATATCACATTGTTGTTGAAAATGTGATCAACCAAATGCTAAAATGTTTCCACATCCACTGATGTCGGTAAGTAGGCTTCTTCCAAAACCTTCAACAAAATCTTTCGATGATCTTCAGAAGTTAAAACCAAGTCCAAAATTGAAATTTGGTGCGGAGCTTCTCTTAAGCTTAAAACCACCTTGGCTTCGTTATGACATAGCACGGAGGAACTTTTCAATCTTCTCTATGGGTATTTTCTCCTTTGATTTGATGGTAGACTTCATCACCCGTTGGGGAAGATACAGTGGATTCTCTATCGATACTGTAGCGGTTATATGCGAGGTGGATCCTTCACCTTCTTCATAATTCCACAGAACTGTGTGCAAGCTAACAATAGAATATTGTGCTCTGCATGGTAAGTTGATTGGCTCAGAGGCGGCCCCTTTCAAAGGATTGTTGATTCCTTTGAGTTGAATTGTGGATGGTTTAACAGTCTCATCAGCCTCAGAGGATATAACTGCCACCAATCCCTTCCATTTAGTGGGACAAGTATTTTTACTCTCAAATAGCACAGTATCATCGTCTGCTAGTTGCAGGACACCGCTATCAATGAGATTCTGGATAAGGTGGCGGAGTGCCCAGCATTCTTCTGTGCTGTGTCCGCGAGAATGGGAGTGATATTGACATACTCCATCAGAATTGTACCGTCCTAAACGGGGATTGATTGGAGGTAGAAGGGAATTAATCCTTCCTTCATTGATTAGTATTTGAAGGATTTCCTCCATAGGTTGGCCTAGATATGTAAATTCCCTTCTGTTGGCAAAATCCCGACGAGCTTTGGCTTTCGCTCTATTTGCCACTTTGTCCTCCATCGTTTCACTTCCTAGAGGTGACGAGGGAATATTCATGATAAGAGGAAGGAGACTAGCATGCTCCTGGCTTACTAACTGGCGTGTAACTTGATGCTGGTAGGTCACCAGTTCTGCCAATTGCTCAATTTGTTTGCAAAGAGATTTTATCTTTCATTCCATCGTAAATTGGAACTTTGCATAATCCCATTTGCAACACTGTCTTTGATGATCTGGGATGCTTCGCAGTTAAAATTGGAACTTTGTTCAGTGCTCCAATTAATCATGTTGACCTCTTCCTCTTTGTGTGGAGGAAGAGGATTGTCTTGCACGTGAGGTTGATCTAGTTTGGTGACCACAATTTCCCCGTTGTCTATCAAGTCTTGGATCTAATGTTTCAAGGCCCAACAATCTTGAGTATCATGTCCAGGTGCCCCAGCATGATAAGCACATTTTCGAGCATCATTAAAACCCTTACCATTAGGGCTGGCTGGTGGAAGAAGATGCATGCTTTTCTTCTGGGTTGTCAGAAGAGTGAGAATGTTCTCGAGGGAGTCCCCTAGGGGGGTGAACACTCGAGGACATTTGACTTCTCCACCTTTTGGTATTGGAGGGTTTGAAGACTGAGCTTGAAAGGGAGTGTAATTTCTCTGTTGGATAGGCATGTTCTGATTACCTTTTTGACCCTGTAGTATCAGGAAAACATCCTCCTCTTTCTTTTTATGGACCCTTCGGGGGTTGTTTCCATAATTTCCGAATTGGATGTGCTCAGCAACAGCTTTAAGGGCAGCTAGGTCTTGAATCTTTCCTGACTTCAATCCCATCTCAGCCATCTCCCCATGTTTGATCATCTCAGAAAATGGTTTACCGATGCCAGCTAAGACAGAGGTCATAACCATCTCTGACTCTGTCATAGAAGGAGTTACTTAAGCAGCAAGGCGCCTCCACCTTTGAGCATACTCTCTAAAAGACTCATTAAGCTGTTTCTTGACCTTGGTAATCTGGTACCGGTCAGGAGCCATTTGAGATTGGAAGCTGTATTGTGTGAGGAAGGCATGAGCTAGCTCTTCCCAGCTATGGATCTTTGAGTTGTCTAATCTGGTATACCATGAACAGGCTTCTCCAGTCAGACTCTTTTGGAACAGCTACATTCTGAGCTTCTCATCCTCTGCATAAGATCCAAGTTCTCCAATGAACACCTTTAAATGTGTATAAGGATCTTCTAACCCATCGTATTTTTCGAAGTCAGGAGTTTTGAATTTCTCTGGATAATGCACACCAGGAAATATACAAAGGTCGGCATATGAAACACTTCCGTGTGCTCTAATTCCTTTGATAGAGTGAAGGGTTTCTTCCATTTAAAGAACTTTCTTTTTGATGTCACAGGTGTCTGGATCTCTAGTGATATGGGCGGCATCATGACTTTTGTTGGTTGTATCCAACTGTAGTTCAGGTACTGTAATGGCTTTATCAGAACCTTGGGTTCCCCCTTGTGTGGAGGATTCAGCATGTATGGGTATCTTTGGACCCTAAGTAGATTGATGTAGTTCTTTAAGCAGAACAACCAAGTCTGTGATTTGTTTAGTTAATCCATCAAATTCTTCACGAGAAACTAGATTAGAATGGTCAGATGAAGACATGATTGGCTTTAGGCCTGCGGCCTTTTTGGACTTTGACTGGGTAATAGGTCTGAATGCTTCCCTACGATAAAACTGGCATAGTTTAGTTTTTAGGGAATGTGTAAATGTTAACATGCTATGTGATGTGTCCATTTTAGTAATTTTGTCCTACAAAATGGATGTTAGCTGTTCGTAGTCCAGGATAGCATTTTAATGTAAATATGTATATGCACATATTTCTTCATATTTCTCATTACATGGAGATGAATATGGAATGTAAATTACAAGTAATTGTTTTTACAAGTAATTTAAAATGAGAAAGCATGAAAAGACTTTCCTCCGCATTTGGTTTATCAGAGGCTGACCTATCTTAAGTTACTCTCGCGGATTTTCAGCATGAAGGCTCCCAAATCATCGCAATTTACTCGACGAGAAGTTAATCCAGTCTTTCAACTGGAGCGAATTTGGGTGGTGCCTTTCCTGAACCTCGAGGGAATTAGTCTTCCTACGAGTCCAGTAATCAAACACCGATAGGATAGTCTCCTGGTGGAGGGACAACACAACATATATTCACATACAACGTGTCTCACTGTTTATGAAAATGATGACATGTGCGAAGCACTAATATCACAGGCAGATATAGTGTAAAGCATTAATCGCAGTAAAAATATGCATTCGTACACATTCATCATAAATGTAAATGCAACATCCACACACAAGCATATAATAGTTTTGAAAAGCTTGTAATAGCGGCTTAAGTCTTCTTACTGGAGTCACCAGCAGAGTCGCCACCTGTCAACGTTGGGATTTTTATTTGTCCCTTTTCGTTACCTATTTTTTGGTGTTCTCGTGTTAGGTGAGATTTGTTTGAAAAAACAAGTGAAAAAGGTCCGACATGTATAATGTCGATAATTGGACTGTAAGAGTCGCCAGTTAGTTTTTTAACTGGTTGTACCAACACAACCGAAAAAAAGCTTGCACATTGACCCAGTGATATGACACTGCTAAACAGGTCGGTGAAACCGAGATTCAATTAGGGTCCGAGGACTTGCTTATGCGGAGGGAATGTGTTAGACACCCCCCGACATCCGTGTTGCCACGGTGACCGCCACTTTTTAAGAAATTGTTATATGAATGTGTGTGTGTGTGGGTCAATGTGATGTTATTTGGAAGTAGTGCTATGCCTCGTTTGCACCTATGTACATAGGGTTTGAATTTATGTAAAAATTCAATTTTAAACAAGATATAGCAATGATGTTTTAAAAGAGGTTTTTTTAAACCTTGTGCTCAATAGTAATTGAGGCCTTTGATACTTCCATTTTTATTCCGTATTCGGCTTAGTTGATTTTATTTTACAGATGTGAGGCATCTGTATAAAAATAATGTACAACAGGTGCTGAATTCCTCGTGGCTATGAGAACCATCTGAGGAAATCCAAACATCACAGATAAATTTACAAGCTGCTTATAGCTGAAAAGGTCCATCAAGGGAACCGAATCTAGATTCAGGGGACTGAACCTGTGATCACATGATTCCTAGGCTCACATGATGCCGCAATTGATAAAAAAAAAAGCAGTAAGCAGGTATATATATAAAAGCTGTAAATATATATATATATACGGACATGATCACCAGCCACGAAGCACCTCCATGGGGGATCAAAAATATAAATAAAGCAGTAAAAGCTATCTACCGCCACGGAGGAAACTCCAGGTGGGACGAAATGTACAAAAAGCTGAAAAAAACGGTCAACCACCACGAAGTAAACTCTAGGTGGGACGAAGTGTAAATATATATATATATATATATATATATATATATATATATATATATATATTAAAGCAGTAAACGCTCCAGACCGAAGTCTAGGCTCAATCGAGGCATAACTCGATAATGTTAGTCCATATATATAAATATATATAAATATATATGTATATACAACTGAAATAAAATCACAGACCGAAGTTCGGGCAAACACACGCAACATGACTCTCAACGTAAAGAAGGGTGTGTGCAAATGTGAAGAGAAAGGCTTAAAAATATGTAAGAAGGCTTACAGTGGGCTGCCAAAGAAGACTTCAATAACTTTAAAGTAGATAAACACTGGCTTCCACCGGTACAGAAGTAGCTATATGTGAGCTCACAAGTGTTTAAAATGAGAAAGCACTCAGTTTGGGGTGTGTACAGAGCAAATTGGATAGGGCTTCCTCGCCTTTTTTCCTTTCAAAATGGCCACCCCAGGCCCTCTATTTATAGAGGGTGGAGCCGCAAGTGTACCTACGACTGGGCCGCAGGTGTACCTGAGGCTGCCCGGGGTGCCCCGGGCTTCGTGGGTCCTGCCGTCTCGAAGTACGTGCACGCATGCAACGTGATGTCC
Source organism: Panax notoginseng (assembly GCA_016801055.1). Lineage (NCBI taxonomy): Eukaryota > Viridiplantae > Streptophyta > Magnoliopsida > Apiales > Araliaceae > Panax > Panax notoginseng. Next base: position 159,909,860 of record CM029018.1, on the reverse strand, counting down.
GCTCGAACTTTCAGAATTGCAATTCAGGCATCCGACTGAACCTATTTTGTACTGCCATTGTCGAGAGTTACGTAATGACATGAGATTAGAGGTTGTACGAAGTCATGAAGATGGGACGATGCCCTCCGGTCTTCAACTTTAAATTGTATACGTTATCCTGCGCAATAGTCACTCGGGATTGTTTTTTCTTGGCTGTTATGGGACATTGTGTATGTATCAAAGCTTTGAGACTTTACGGTGTGGCGTCTTGGTGGCGAGATGACGACTTTATCCGTCACCAGGGTTATCGTCGGTTGGGCTGATAAAGCAGACGTTGCTCAGAGTTATCTCTGAGATTGGACTGCTGCAAGTGTTGAAGGTCCTCAGTGACATCTCTGAGGTGTGCATGTCCTCCCGGTGTTATCTCTGGGTTGGTACTGAGTATCTCGTTGTAAGCACCGAGATTGAAGCTAATTGCATTTGAAACAAGTATTTCTGGGGTTATCTTCGGAACTGCATCTGCCTTCCTTGGGGTTATCTCCAAGGTTAGAATCTACTATTCCCAGTGTTGGGACTGAGACGGAACATCTCAGGGTTATCTCCGGGATGAAGCGGTCTTCTCTGGTGTGTGTTCCGGTATTGGAATTGCAGGCCTCGGTGTTATCGCTGAGGTTGGAACTGTTACTCCCGGTGTGTATTCCGGGGTTGAGGCTGTTACTCCCAGTGTGTGTTCTGGGGTTTAAACTGAGATTTCGGTAGTATCCGGACTGGATGTGAGTGGTTTTCTATGGTTATCTCTGAAAGATGAATATACCCTCCTGCAATGTTAGTAACAGGTGTGCAGAAAATTTTGATTGTCTACAACGTATAGTTTCTCCAGCTGATCAAGATTAAATCTAATCCTTATTGGCAAAAAGTGTGCTGATTTTGTAAATCTATCCACCATCATCCATATCACGTCATATCCTTTCTGAGTTGTTGGAAGACCTACCACAAAATCCATTTTTATATGCTCCCACTTCCATTCCTATATTTCCAACGACTGAAGTAATCCGCTTGGTCTTTGATGCTCGGCTTTTACTCTCTGACATGCACATTGCAACGCATTCTGCAACGTCTCTTTTCATATTTTGCCACCAAAAATTTCGCCACAAATCTTGATACATCATCTTACTTCCTGGATGAATCGAATATCTCGAGTTATGAGCTTCTGTCAAGATTTCTTCTTTAATATCCTGTACTGCTAGAACCCAAATTTGTCCCTCGAATCTTAGCATTCCTTCAGCATCAACCTTTATTTTTCTACAATCTTCATCCTATAGTTGAGCATTCTTTATCTTGTCCACCAAAGTTGGACTAGCTTCCATCTGGTATAATCTTTCATCGGATTCTTTTGGAAATTTGATTTCTAACTCTAGCCTTGCCATCGCTGAAATGAGCTCCTCTTGGTAGGCTAACAACATCAACTTTTCTCAACCTTTCCTACTCAAGGCATCTGCAACCACATTGGCTTTGCCCGGATGATAAAAGATCTCGCAATCATAATCTTTTATTAATTCCATCCATCTCCTTTGACGCATATTCAGGTCCATCTGTGTGAAATATACTTCAGACTCTTATAGTCTGTGTAGATCTCACACTTCTCTCTATAGAGATAATGTCTCCATATCTTCAGAGCAAATACTAATGCCACCAACTTTAAATCATGAGTCGGATACCCTTTCTCGTAGTTTTTTAATTGCCTGGATGCATACGCAATGACTTTGCCGTTTTGCATAAGGACACAACCCAATCCTTTGTGTAAAGCATCACTATACACCACAAAATTTCTTGTATTATCTGGTAATGACAACACAGGTGCTACACTGAGCTTCTTCTTTAATTCCGTAAAACTTGTAACACCCCCAAAATAGGTCCATTCCATCCAACCTATTCTGAGGCGCCAAATACATGGTACAGAAAATAACTACAACTTTATTACAACAATTGTCGTGCAAAATACAACAACACATATGTTGTGAGTTTGGATACAAATATATACCAAATGTGACTCATGTCTCAACCGTGGACACCTCACAATGACACCTTACATAAAGGTATAGTCAAAAACTGTTTTAGAAATTAGAATCTTTGGGAAGTGCTCAAGGAAACCTTTGTACATGGGAGGCCATGCTTCTAGGTTGTGATAGATATCATATGGCCACAGAATTATCCTTGGTTGACCCAATATATCCCAAAGAAAAATGAGAAGATTACTATCATATTCTTCTCAATGGTGAGTCTTCTCTTGACTTATCATTATCTCCATTGTCTCTAATTGAGAATTATACTTCAAACAAACACTAAGATTATATAGGTAGTGCTCGTAAATATACTCGGCAAGTGGATGTGCACAACCATGTCTTATGATGACACAAGGTTGTATGTCGTTAGACATCTTGTATGATAGTGGCAAAACACCCTTCCAACGTTGGGTACACCTTACCCTATTGGATTCACCAAATAAAACTACTAAATGAAATTTTCTATACTGCTTCGGGAGAACCTCCACAGCTAGAGACCACCGTTTTATTTCCCTGTTACCCTCGCTCGACCCAGCTACACTCTTATTACCTGAAAGGAATTGTGAAGCAAAAGGGTGAGCACAACTAGCTCAGTAAAGAATATTATGTCTAAAGATAATTAAATTATCAATATCAATCATCAGTAATAAATCAGAGATTTAGAACATATGGTAGATGATAAAACTTTTCAACCATAGTCGCAGCGGAACGAGCAATCCATTAGAAGAGTCAAATAGACTACAAAGTCTATTATCTTCTCCATGTTAAAAATCCACCAATAATATTTTATCCCTGTAACATCAATCAACAATTCTGGTCCACAATCATATGAATAACTCATAATCATAACTGTAGTTCTAAATTCCTCTTCTCATCCAGGACGAAGATAATTTTCATCACCTATCTTTACCTGAAACATCAAAGATCATGGTTACACCAAATCACATTTCTTGTTCATAATCATACTAATAACTTCATCTTTGCACTACGGCCAAAGATATTCATTTGTATCACCAGTTGGTCATGTTCATCTCAACATCTGTTCGTCTTTGCACTACTGGCCAAAGATATTCAACAACATGTCATCTTTGCACTACAGGCCAAAGATATTCATCAACAATTCATCTTTGCACTACAGGCCAAAGATATTCCTCAACAGTTCATATTTGCACTACAGGCCAAATATATTCATCAACAGTTCATATTTGCACTACAGGCCAAATATATTATTATCTCAAAGAAAATATATAATCATTTCAGAATTTATATAAACAATAATTATAACCATATTGATCAATTCACCTTTGTACTTCAGCTAAAGATATTCAATTATAAGTTCAATGGTCATGATCATACCAGTCAACAATTCAACTTTGCACTACTGGCCAAAGAGAACCCATAGTCATGATCATACCAATAATTTACCCATCTTTACACTCAAGCGAAAGAGAATTTCAACATCAAGGTTATAAAAATGTTATATATGATAATAAAAATAATATGATCAAAACATGGATTTAATTTCAAGAGCAATATTCATAAATCAACTATAATTTGGTTAGAAAAAAGAAACCAATTTTGTCGTGAATAGTAACTCATGAATAGTAACTCACGAATAGTAACCCCGACATGAAAAAGGTAGAAATTCTACAATAATATACATACCAATATTTCGGTATAATGATATTGAAAGAATAATATTTCTTAAGCTTATAAACAATTTATTTAAATTGTTTACACTTTACTAATTAATGCATTTAATCATCATAAAATGCCAACTCTTAAGATTTCATCATCAATAACCAAAACCCTCATCAAAAATCTGCATATACCTCATATAGGATTCTCAAGCCATAAAATCCTATTTTCTAATTTTCTTACTTCACAAAACATATTTAATTCATTTACTCATAACTAGACCATTTTCATGAAAAATACCAAATCAGTTTCAAAAATATTTCTTTTCTGGGATTTAGCTTAATATAGTCCCATAGTGAACATATATTTTTCTCAGAATTTTTAAAAGTAATTTACTATTTTTCATATGGCCAGAATAGCCGAATATTTAGATATTTATCAAAAATTATACTTTTATCTAAAAATTCTGAAATTCACATAATATACTCCTACCATATACATGTACTCCCAATAAAAATTTCATCAATTTTGGAGTTAACCACGAGGAGTTATAAGCGGTTACTTTTAAAATAGTCTTTCCCCGTAATATTCATAACTCTTAATCTATACATCCAAAAATCACCATTTTTGGACACAATCAATAAAACTCATCAAATATCATTTCAAATTTTTCTAGAATTTTTGAAGGACAGAAAAATTACGAAACTGAAAAACATAACAACCCTTAAAATTCCTTACCTCAAAAGTGCAGTATATCTGACTGGAATGCAAAGCCGAAAGAAACTTGCACTGAATAGCAACTCTCAAAGTATCTAAATACTCACAAAATATGCTTCATAATATAGAGAGAGAAAGAGAGAAAACTTATATTTCTGGTGTGATTTTCAATTCTAACTTAGCCCTCTATTTATAGAAAAATGTTAGCACGCCGAAACAGACTTAACCTGCAACCTGATGGCTTTACCTGCTACTATTCTCACCCACCACATTTGAATAAACATCTCAGCACATTTCTTCACCAATTAAGAGTGGGGCCCACCAATTCTAGAATTTTCCACCATAATGATAAATTCCGAAACTTCAACAATTTCTGAACCAGTCATCTCGTAAAATTCATAATAAATCATACGTTCATTTTTAACGGTTCAAAATTTGTGGACATATACTCAACTTATATATGTATAACATATCCAAAAATCACAACGATCCAACGGTCGGATTAAAAATTATAACCCCTGCAATATATCTTAAAAACCCTGATTGATTTTTAATACCTCCATTCCGACAAAAATACTGATAAAACACCTCAACATTAACTCCTTCATTTTTAGCCACAAAATATATCCAACATTTATATTCACATAAAATAAATATTTCCTTATCATATGAATCAATAATTAATTATTCAAAATTAATATTACAGAATCACATTTATGACAACCAGGCCGTTCCCAGAAAGAGGGGGCTTTCCAATAAGAATTTCTCCTTACTGGCGCGCAATTAGATGACCAAAACTCTCCTTAGACAGAACTTTCTAGACATTGCCAATAATGTTATCTAATAATATTATTCAGATAATATGAATTATTGCTCCGATAATAGAAAATACTGTGTAGTGACAATTATTAAAACAACAGTAATATAAAATATCAACGCAGCAATTATAGAATCAATAAAATACAATATTGAACAGTAATTACTGTAACAATTATTGAGTAATATCTTCTTACGTAAAAATCAATAATTGGTGCAATACCGTGTGCTACTGTGCAACAACGCGTATTACTGTATTTTAACCACCGGGTATTCCAACAGTATTAACAGTAACAACTGCGTTGTTATTTATAAACAACTTGTTTTGGTCGTTTTCTTCATCCAATCGCTTTCCGTTATGGGGCCCACACAAGGCTGCGCCGTCGTACGAATATTCCCCGACAGATAGAATATTTCACGACCAAACGAATATTCCCCGACAACAAATGAATATTTTATAACCACTTGTTTATTTTGCAAAATAAATTCATATATCACCCTTAACTTTAACTTTTATCAATTTAACCATTTATTGAATTGTAATTATAAGAAAAATTGAATACTTTTATTTCAAAAAATTCGGGGTCTTACAAAACTCCCCTCACATTTTTTCGTCCAAATAAAATTTACAGATTTTCTCGTCAAATTTGTCAACGGAGTGGCAATCTTGGAAAAATCTTGAATAAACCGTCTGTACTAACCTGCCAATCCCAAGAAACTTCTTACTTCTGATGGAGTTCTTGGTTGTTCCCAATTTATCACAGCTTCGACTTTTGATGGATTCACTGAAATTCCATCTTTGTCAATTACACGCCCAAGAAATTGTACACGTTCCAGCCAAAATTCACATTTAGAGAATTTCACGTATAACTTTTCTTTTCTTAGCATCTCCAGCGTCAGACGTAAGTGTTCCACGTGTTCTTCTTAAGATTTGGAGTACACCAAAATATCATCAATAAATACCATAATAAACTTATCTAAAAACGGTTTAAACACCCAGTTCATCAAAACCATGAACGCTACAGGGGCGTTTGTCAAACCAAAAGACATCACCAAAAATTCGTAATGTCTATACCGAGTTTGGAATGCCGTCTTCGGTACATCCTCCTTTCTTTCTTTCAATTGGTGATACCCACTTCTCAGATCTATTTTCAAAAAATATCTAGCTCCCTTCAATTGATCAAACAAGTCATCTATTCTTGGCAATGGATATTTATTCTTAATAGTGATTTTGTTTAATTCTCTTTAATCAATGCAAAGACGTATTGACCCATCCTTCTTCATAAATAACACTGGCGCTCCCCACGGTGATACGCTCAGTTGAATATACTTCTTATCTAACAGTTCTTGCAGTTGTACCATCAGTTCCTTCATCTCTACCTGAGCCATTCTGTACGGGGACTTCGATATTGGAGCAGTTCCTGGCGCTAAGTCGATCACGAACTCGATCTCTCTGTCAGGCGGAAGTCCTGGCAAATCTTCCAGTAACACATCTACAAAATCCCTAACCACTGGTATCTCCTCTAATTTCACACCCTTCTTCTTTTGAGTATCGACTATGTAAGCTAGGTACCCTACACAGCCCTGACTCAAGAACTTCTTGGCCTGCATAATCGCCAGACATCTCGCTTGTCTAGGTGATTTGCTACCATAGAAAACTATCTTTGACGGAGTCATAAGGTTTACACATTTCTTTTGGCAATCAATTATAGCTCCATAATTGAATAGCTAAACCATTCCCAATATTACATCAAACTCTCCATGTTTTATTGGGATTAAATCTACTGTCATAATATTCCCCTTAATATTCACTCTACAATTCTTGAATACGAACTTAACAGGAACTACCTCCCTATTGGCAATTTCTATGTGTAAAGGGAAATTCAATTCTTCACTAGGTAATTCTAACCTCTTAGCAAATTCATCAGATATAAACGAGCAAGTAGCACCCAAATCAAATAATACATATGCATTTATATCATTGATTGGGATAATACCTGACACGACATCTTTTGATTGCATCGCGTCTTGCACTGTCATATTGAAGGTTTTGGCTGTGGGCTTATTTGATGATGTTGGTCCAGTAATGGTCAATGTACCTCCGCTGCTGCCTCCTTGGCTTCCCGCTGTCTCTCCAGCTTTCTTCTTAGAGTAATCACAAGCAAAATGATCCTTCAACCCGCAGGTGTAGCAAGCATTCTTCTTTGGTTGATTACAATTTGGGGCAATGTGACCCTCCTGGCCATAGTTAAAGCACACACGTTTCCCCCTTAAGTACATACCCGTGTGAAACCTCCCGTATGTAGCACATACGTCAACTTTCTTCTTCTGCTGGTTACCTTGCTGATTTCCAGGTCCCACATTTGCATTCCACTTCCTCTTCAAGTTATTGTTACCATTTCCACCGCTACCACCACTATTCTTAGCTTCGCCCTCACTTCTTTTCTTTCTCTGCTCTTGGTTGTACTTTGTTACAACCTCGCCTCCACCCTCAGGAAGAATTACCTTCTCCAACACTGCTGTAAATGTCTTCAGCTGAAACATGGAGACTTTACTGTACAACTAGGGTTTCAGTCCCTGCTCAAACTTCCTAACCTTGCGCTCATCCGTGTTGACTTGATATGGTGCAAACCTCGATAACTCGTTGAATTTTACGGCATACTCCGACATAGTCCTTGATCCATATTTCAGTTCTAAAAACTGTACCTCTATTTGATTTTTTGAACTTTCTAGGAAATAAGTCTCGAAGAATATCTCCTTAAATTTATCCCAAGTCATTACCCCTTGACCTCCTCGAATTTTATTGGCATGACACCAATAACTAGCCTCTTCCTTCAACATAAATGTTGCAAAAGCAGTCTTCTGATTATCCCCTACCCTAGCAGCATCGAAAACTTTCTCTATCTCCATGATCCATGTCTGTGCCTCAACCGGATTTATGGACCCACGGAACTCTGGTAGCCCAACCGCCTTGAAGTCCTTAAATGTCGTAGCTTGATTCTGCGATTGATTCTGCAATGCTCTCGTCAGTAGCGTTACTAATTGCTGAACTGGATTAGCCTCAGCATTGTTGTTATTCTCAGGGGTCCTTTGTCGTGGTTGACGTCTTGGAGGCATTTTCTATTAAAATATACTCATTAGATTCTATTCAACCTTTTAAGTATTATATATTCAACTTGCACATCACACAAATTACCACATAGCACACAATATCTTGAATAAATAGTAACTTTTATTTATTCAACATCTTTAAAAAAAACACAACTGTGATAGCATCCCTGCTATCTACATTACTTTTCTGAACTACAAAAGTTTCAAGATAACTTCATCATCATCATATCCCATTGGTTATATCATACCCGGTATTTGCATCTTATTTACTCATTAATCACATAGTAATTACATTTCTTATGACGACCTACTAAAATGCTGCATAGCCTTACGACACTCCTCTTCCATAATACGAAGCATTGTTCGGCAATCTAACATGTACGATGGCAGCGTCTCGAACTGAATAGGATAACGCATGACCCGATCTTGTGCTCGATTGATCACGGTGTTGAAAATACTATTCATCTCTTCCATCTTGATCTTCTTTACTTGCACCTCTCTTTCTGCTACCCTGGCTCATTAAAAAGCTTCCTCATAAGCATCTTTGGCTCTTGCCCTCTTAGTAGATTCTTTTTTCAACTTGTTCTTCAGCTCTGCAATCTCCTCTATCATTTGTTCAATATCTCTTTCCGTGTGGATCAGCTTCCCTTCGACATTATTCGGACGTTTATCTCGATCCTAGATCTCATTGTCCTTCTGCGCCATTGTGATCTGCTATTCAGCTACTATCTCTTCCAACCCCTCGACGGTATCCTGAAGTTCCACATTGCGGTCGTATACTTTGTCATGCATACGAGCAGCGATCGAGTTTAGTGGAATTTCTTCCTCCTCGTCCTCCTCATCCTCATTCGACTGTGGCAGCTCAACGGGGTCCTCCTCGTCCGTCTCTATCTCATCATCCTCATCAGGTAAACCCTCATGCTCAACCACTATGACCAACGAAGATGTTTCCCATGGCAGCAGTTATTCCCAAACCACCTGAATATCTCGAGGCTCTTCCTCTCCAGGCATCTGGGATCCTTCCTCTCTAGTCTAACTAGATTCTCCTTCATTAGCCATCCTGACAATAAAATTTTAAGTTTTAATTACTAATCATTACTACTCGACACTCACGAGCACATAGGTTACAACCACATAAGCACATAAGTGTTTTATTACTTCTTTCTTAAAACTCGATAAGAGTTTATCACCACTATCTTTTCAAAGGTTACTTCCTAAGGCTTTTCCCCACCTAAGGTTTATAACCTAAAGCTTTGATACCAACTTGTGACACCCCTAAATTTAGGTACTTCGTTCCTACAAAATTTGGGGTTCACTTTCCATTCATTCATATCTAACTACTCAAATATAATAAAATTAAATCAAAAATCCTCCCTTTAAAAGGGTTACATCATTAATCAAAAAGTCTCCCAACATCAATCAAGTGCGGAAATAAAATAATTGCATCACATCATTAAATATAAAGTCTATCATCATGACAATAAATGAAATTACAAGTCTTCATCACTTGCACATTTTTCCCTTTCCTTTGCTAGAGGTAGGTTCATCGACCTTCTCAACTTTAGTTGCAATGAGTGTATATATATGCAAAAGTGAGCAAAACAAATGCTCACTAGATATAGCAATGAATCAACAAGAGAATAATAACTGCCAATGAATAGGCTCATCAAAACTTAATAGTACTCTATCAATGATAACTAAAAACTAAAATCAAAATATGAAATATATCTAAGGGTCATAAGACCACGAACTATGTCCACGGTTACAAGTAATCTTTCAATTTTAACCTAAACGGTTATACTGTAAGGACTTCACGTACTTAGGGGGATCAGCCCTTCGTACCATGTATTGTGCACAAACATCTAAATACATCGTGTATCCCCTATAATAGGGTTGTTCTTCTCAGTTTTAGAGTACAAGTCCGCACCAAAGAAAGTTTGGTTTGGATAAGCTTCAAAGGGTAACTTTGAGTTTAACAATCATCAACTAAATGATTAGTTGAATCAATAAGGTTTGATAACACTACTGTTGATCAATAATAACATAATGTGGAACAATGAATATTCATAGGTGAGCTAACTATATATTAAACTCATGCTTAGAAACAACTAAAAAGCACAAGTATTGAATAAAACAATAAACCTTGCTTGAACAATATTAAGTTAAGGCTATAATCTTGTGATAAATGAATTAAGTTATGAACATGTACTAAGGAATAACAAGCTTAGAATGAAACTTGCTCAAAATAAAAATAATATTTCGAATTGCGTTAAGTAAATGAAATAGAACAACTTAGTTAAAGATTTGAGTTCAAGAATTTGCATTTATCATAAAAGAATAGAACTTAAGAAAACTTGCTTAACTATAAACAAGTTAGAATAACTAAACAATGATTAGAATTCAAAACTTGCTCGAATAACGTTAGTGTTAGAGCTTGCTCAAATAAAGATTAGGAATAAAAGAATTTGCTTAATTACAGTTTAGGGTAAGAAACTTGCTCAATGTAAAAAGGTAAGGTTTAGAAACTTGTCTCGTGCATAAGCTATAAATTACAACTCACGTTCACTTACACATTTTATTAAAATCACAATAGATATACTAACATCCACTTCCAAATTAAAACTCACTCATAGTTAAACTTGTTACTTTAGTACAAGTTTACATTCACTCCACATACACTTCATAAATTTCAGTATTTCATTTAAAACACTTATTTACTAATTCACGTGTTTAAATAAATAACAACATGTCATTTTCATAGCTTACTAATTTCTTATAACTTTAGAATTACTAACCACATGACACGATTCTGTTTTAACCTCTTCATTACATGTTTGACACGTTAACACAACATTAGACTTAGTTACAATGGTGTCCAAAGTCTGCAAAAGTAGCAGACTTCACTGTCTTTGAAAAGGGTATGGCGCTGCTGCGCCATACTTAAGCTTGGGACCGGCAAAGCTGCGCCGTAGCGCAACTGCGTCATTTCTGGCCTTGACACCAGCGTAGCTGCACTGGTGCACAGACAGAAACACTACGCGGGTTTAACAGTGTTCTGTTTTAGCCCAACTAACACAAATTTCACCCACAGAACAATAAATTTAACATATGTCATTGGTATAGAACTAACACAAACATGATTCCTCACATATTCATCAACTTAAACAACAACTTCAACTAATTTAAATCCTTAAATTTCATGTTTTCATACAAAAACTCCATTTTTGACATCATTCACAAAAATAACCACTGTGATCACAACGCTTGTCCAAATTAATTCATTCAAACTACGTTCTCTTCGTTTCTTAATGGAATAGCATAATCAAGACTCAATTCACAGATTAATATACAAATTAACCACCAAATTTGGTACTTTCATAAGTCATATGTAAAAACATTCACTGTAAACAGTTTTCCTTCTTTTTTAAACATAATTAGCATACAATTCCTTATCTAAATGCAAACTCTAACACCACCAACACATATAATCACAAATTATCAGTTGTATATCAACAATTCAAAATTTTAAATTCACAAAACTTGAAAATTATGTCGTAAAACATATATATATATATATATATATATATATATATATATATATATATATAATATTAAGGTTATGTAAAAATACCTTCAATTGCTCGAACAATCCTTGCTAAACACCAAGAATTTCTTTGGAATACACAGACTTTTCTCTCAAACTTCCTATAATCTCTCTATCAAATTCTCTGAAAACACTTTTCTCCTTTCTCTTCTTAGGCTTAAGCCAAAAGCTTTTCACGTAAAATAAAACTCAAACCAACGCATACACCCAAACGTCTAAAATCGACGTTATAATAAATATAATAATAAGTTATCAGATACCAAAATTTAATATATATTATTTATATTTTATTTATATTATTTATTATAATTTTAATTCAAAATTCAAAAGCCATAAGGCTTTGTTTGGCAAAAACTCTTTAAAATAAAGACTTAATATTTTAAGCCTTGTTTGGTAACCAATTTAAAACTTCTTTAATTTATTTTAATAAACAATTTAGTTTATAATTTATAATCACATATTATTTATTTGAATTTTCATATCCAACATTAATGAAATAAATTAATTACATATACTATATTTTAAATAAATTTTCCACTTAAACAAATATCACAAAATTATAATCTCATTATAATTTTCCTTAATAAATTTACATACCATTTTAATTATTAAATTAAACTATTAAATTAAATTAAATTAGAATATTATCTAATAAATTTAATTCACAAATATTTACTAACAAAAACTATAACGCCCCCAAAATAGGTCTATTCCACCCAACCTATTCTGAGTCGCCATGAAATACACTCAATGAAATTTTCAAATACAAACTTCATTATTACAATTGTCGTGCAAAATACGACAACACATATGTTGTGAGTTTTACTACAAATAGATACCAACTATGACTTTCATCCTGTTACCTGGATATCACCTCAGATTGATACCTTAAAGTGGTACCTTACACAAAGGTACAGTCAATAACTGTTTTAGAAATTAAAATCTTTGAAAAATACTCAAGGAAACCTTCGTACATGGGAGGCTATGCGTCTAGGTTATGATAGATATCATATGCCCACAGAATTATCCTTAGTTGACCCAATAGACCCCAAAAAAATGAGAAGATTACTATCATGATCTTTCCAATGTTAAGTCTTCTCTTGACATATAATTATCTCCATTGTCTCTAATTGATGATTATATTTCAACCAAACTCCAAGATTATATAGGTATTGCTCGTATATATACTCAGTAAGTGGATGTGCACAATCCTGTCTTATGATAACACGAAGTCGCATGTCATTAGCCATCTTGTATGATAGTGGCAAAACACCCTTCCAACGTTGGGTTCGCCTCACCCTGTTGGATTCACCAAATATAACCACTAAATGATGTATAAAATACAACTCACTATTCTAAAGTTCTCAATAAAATTATTTCCATACTGTTAAGGTAGAACCTCCACAACTAGATACCACCATTCTATTCCCCTGTTACCCCCGCTTGACCAAGCTACACTCTTATTACCTGAAAGAAATTGTGAAGCAAAAGGGTGAGCACAGCTAGCCTAGTAAAGAATATCCTGACTAAAGATAATTAAATTATCAATAACCTTCATTACTAATAAATCAGAGATTTAGAACATATGGTAGATGATAAAACTTTTCAACCATAGTTGCAGCAGAACGAGCAATCCATTAGAAGAGTCAAGTAGACCATAAAGTCAATTATCTTCTCCATGTTAAAAGTTCACCAACAATGGTTTATCCCTGTAACATCAATCAATAGTTCCGGTCCACAAACATATGAATAACTCATAATCATAATTGTAGTTCTAAATTCCTCTTCTTATTCAGGACGAAGATAATTTTCATCACCTGTCTTTACCTGAAACATCAAAGATCATGGTTATACCAAATCACAGTTCATGTTCATAATTATACTAATAAGTTCATTTTTGCACTACGGGCCAAAGATATTCATTAACAGTTCATCTTTGCACTACAGGCCAAAGATATTCAACAACAGGTCATCTTTGCACTACATGCCAAAGATATCAATCAATAGTTCTTCTTTGCATTACAGGCCAAAGGCATTGATGAGTGAGTTTTATACACATGAATTGGATACATTCGGGCTTAATTTATTGTTATTCTCAAGTCTTTTAGAATATTTTTTAAGTATTTGTGTCCATTCATACATGTTTTACATTGTTTTGTAGGATTTGGGACAAAAGTTACTTGGATCGACGTTTGGGGTGGCTAGATTCGCGTTTTCGGCTTGCTATTTACATAGCAGTCACTTCAGAGCCAATTTTACTATAGCTCCTGACCTTATTTTGAAAAACTTCAAGAACGAAAGTTGTAGATCTACTTCTCTTCTTTCCGGAACATCTTGAATCATCAAAATCAGAGTTCGTATGAAGAAGTTATGGCCATTTTCCCAGAGGACGTTGGAGTAGAAAATTCCAGAAAAACTTCCAGAGCCGGGGCGCTATTTCTCTATGTAATCCCAGCGCCGGGGCGCTAGGGGGCAGAATCCCAGTGCCGTGCCCAGTGCCGGGGCGCTGGGGAAGTCAGTGGAAAGGCTTGGACGCGTTTTGGGGCAAATTTTGACATCTTTTTGACTCCAAATTGGATTGGGTTTGTTCCTAACCTAAAAATTAGACTTGTAACCTATAAATACATGATGTAAGACATAAAATAGAGGGGGATTACATAGATTAGACTAGATAAAACACTCCATTAGATTAGAATCTAAACCCTAGTTCTTAATTAGCCATTAGAGATTGAAGCAACTTGGAGATCATTGAAGATCAAGAGCAGCAAGAGGGGAGCATCAGATTTGCTGACAACAGATTCTATTCTCTTTTCTTATCACACTTTTATCTTTTAATGTCTATTCAATTGTGAATTCTTGGTTTCAATTCATTAATTATGAACTAACTCTTTTATTAAGATTTCAATTGAACCTTTTATGACTATGAATTAGTTATTCGATTTATTCCAATTATTTATGTCAAAGTGAATTGTTTATCTTGTCTTGAGCTTATTGATTAATTATCTGATCAGTAATTACCTTGTTACTCTAGAAGGAATCGGAAGAGGAATTCTAGGGTTAGAACTGGGCATGATAACATGTGACTTAGTTATTTGCATGGTGAATAATTAGGTTTGTGAATAGAATGAAAATATCTGTTTACCGCATGTAACACATAAGGAATTGGGATTGAAAAGAGTTTAATTCAATTATTTTGCATAGAAATATAGCAAGATTAATCTGGATTAAATAGAAGTCAATTGATCACTTGGAAAAGGACTTTTGGTATTTGAGAATTTCTATTAACAATTCAGTAGGCATAATAATTGGGATAGTTGGATAATTGATTTATAGTTTATAATTGGGGATATTGAAGTCTTAATCTTTATTTATTTGAATTAATTTTAGAGTAATCTAGATTTAATTGATTAATTTAGTTTTCTTAATTAGAAAAATCACAATTTATGGTTGTTTAAATAAAATTGATTTGGTTAAGAGTTAGTACTTGGTAATTTTTATTAAATAATTCCTCGTGGGAACGATACTTTTCTTATCACTTTATTACTTGTTGACCGTGTATACTTGCACGTATTCATTGATTGCGAAATCGATCAACAAGTTTTTGGCGCCGTTGCTGGGGAATTAATTTAATAATTATTTACCAATATTAATTTCAATCAAATTAGTCTTAATTTAAACATTTCTATTTTTATTTTTATTTTTAATTCTCTTCCTATATTTCTCTCTTTTTAGGTACCATGGATGACTTTGCGTATCAATGGCCATACACGAACATGACTCGACCAATGGAAACATGGAGTCCACCATCCACACAGCAAGTAGCAATGGTTTGTGATTATTGTGCTGGAAATTATATGAGTCATCAATGCTCCATCAGTTTCGAGCCGGTACAGTATGGTGGTGATTACCCCAATAATTATGTCTATCCCAACAACTATCATCAGGATTGGGGGTATCACCCAGATTTTTTATGGAGTAACAATCAAGCTCAAGCACCTAGACAACAAAACGCATCCGAATTTCAAAATCAGACTCAACAACAACTAGAAAGGAAACCAGGTTGGGAGGAAGCCTTGGAAAAATTCATTAGAGCTACTGACAAAAAAATCGAGGCACAAGACAAGATATTGAGTCAAGTAGTTATGAATGTGAAAATCCAAGGTGTTTCATGGAGCCATACTAAACAAGATCAATTTTATGCTCCAAGTCCAACATACCCACCGGATTTCTCGTGTCCACCTCCTCTACAACAGGAAGAACATTCAAATTTTGAGGAAGCTTTGGAAAAATTCATTAGAGCTTCTGACAAAAGGAACGAGGAACAAGACAAAAAAATGAACCAAATAGAGCTGAATTTGCAAAGCCAAGGGGCATCGTTAAAGAATTTGGAAAATCAATTGGGGCAGATAGCACATGCGTTGAACAACCGTTCTCAATACATTTGGCTCTATGACATGGATTCCGAGACTGATGGAGAGCCCGAGCAAAATCTATAACTAGATGAGCCACAAGATGTTGAAAGAGAGGAAACAATTGGGAACCAAGAAAAGGAGATCGACGAAGATTTAACTTTGAGTACCAACGAAGATGAGCCAATTTTGATAGTGTCTCATGTGCCTCCTCCACCAAAGTTCAATAATACGAACAGTTTTGCAAAACCATGCCCAATTGGCAGTCATGTCGTCGGCAAAGCTCTTTGTGACATAAGAGCCAGTACAGTTGTGGAGTCATGGTGGGATAAAAAGGAGAAGATAGAGGAAGACTCCATTATGTTTATTAAGCTTCAATGCCCCAATCTAATCATAGACATAATGGAGAAAACACCTAGTTGTTGGACGTTCTTAATAGGGAACCTATCTACAAAGAGCATGCTAGGTGACTTCAATTCAAGGGTTTTTGCGAATGGGAACCTCCCAAAAGAGACATTGCTTCTGATGGATGGAGGGTTCCTCAATTTTCGTAGGGGAATTGGATAGAGAATTGAAGAAGTCAGGCTGAGACTATAAAGCAAGCACTTATTGGGAGGCAACCCAAGTTTAATTTTTATTTTTAGTTTTTATTAAGTTTTATATTAGTAGTTTTGAATTTTCATTTATTTAGGATTTAATAAAAGTGCTTGTATCATGGTTTTACAGGTTATTCAAGTCAAATTCAAGTGTGGTGCCCAATTTGTTCCATGTGCTTAGCCTATTCTCCAAACTTAGCGGATAAGGAGGAAGATTGCTATATTTTCAGGGAAGTCCTCTGCTTTAATTTTTTCTATTGTAGCCATTGAGGACAATGTCTAGTTTAAGTTTGGGGGCATTTTAGTGTCGTATTGCATATAGTTAGTTATTTACATTGTAGTTCGTTATATTTTCGGGTTATTTACATTTAGTTTTTGCATTCAGTTTTTTGTTTAAAAAAAAAATTTTAAATCGCAAAAATAGTAGTTAGTTTACTATGTTTGTTGCAGTTAGTTTATATTTGCATGATTCCAACTGTTAGATAGTAAAAGTCTATTTTGGCCAATGATGAGACTGGAGTTAAGTAGATAAGTATAGTATTGAATATTCAGGCTTTGATGTGATTTCTTGTTATGAATTGAATCTTTTCCTGTTTGAAACTAGTATAATTAAGGTTAGCGCGTTAATAACAGCTATGTTGACTGATTAAGTTTAAATTGATACATAATGAATTTCTTAAGGATAATACTAATGTGAAGGAATGAAAGACATGAATAGGCGGAGATGGCTAAATTTTGATAAAAACTTAAGTTTGGGGGGAAAATTTGGGATATATAAGCTTCGCTAAAAAAAAAAAAAAAAAATTACCGTGGCTAGTTTTGTTTCGGGGCCTTTGTTACTTGAGTAAGTACGCCCGAAGGGGTATCTTAAAACCTAGCGCCCTAAGGTCTTATATGGTCTGGGAGTCGTTGGTCGAAAGCTCGCTAAGGGGTGACACTGTTAGCCTAATGGAATGAGACATTGCACAGTCATGGTTAAAAAAAAAGAAAGTAAAAAGTAAAAAAAAAATAATAAAACGGGAAAAGAACAAAAAGCCCCCGTAATGAAAAGTAAAGCATAAGTATCCCGGATTGGACTCTTGAACTTGGTGGATGTGTAACTTTAGTTGAATCTAGCTTGTTCATGAATTTTGTGAGTTTTCACTGTATGATGCCTTTAAAGAGACCTATTATGTGTTAAATTTAATTTTATATTAGTTAACATTGTTTTGGAGCACACACGCACTATATCAGTGATAACAGTCTAAGATTTGATGAGTGATTGGGAAATTACTGATTTGTTTTAATATGATGTATTATCATGTTTACTTGATTTCTCTAAGGCCGGTTGAATAGACTTATTTCTGTCATTACTGTTGGATTCGTAGGCATATAGATTAGTTTCATTACATTGCATTGTATAACATTTTTGTGTTTTTGCTTGAGGACAAGCAAATGTTTAAGTTTGGGGGTATTTGATGAGTGAGTTTTATACACATGAATTGGATACATTCGGGCTTAATTTATTGTTATTCTCAAGTCTTTTAGAATAGTTTTTAAGTATTTTGTGTCCATTCATACATGTTTTACATTGTTTTGTAGGATTTGGGACAAATGTTACTTGGATCGACGTTTGGGGTGGCTAGATTCGCGTTTTCGGCTTACCATTTACATAGCAGTCACTTCAGAGCCAATTTTAATATAGCTCCTGACCTTATTTCGAAAAACTTCAAGAACGAAAGTTGTAGATCTACTTCTCCTCTTTCCGGAACATCTTGAATCATCAAAATCAGAGTTCGTATGAAGAAGTTATGGCCATTTTCCCAGAGGACGTCGGAGTAGAAAATTCCAGAAAAACTTCCAGAGCCGGGGCACTATTTCTCTATGTAATCCCAGCGCCGGGGCGCTAGGGGGCAGAATCCCAGCACCGTGCCCAGCGCCGGGGCGCTGGGGAAGTCAGTGGAAAGGCTTGGACGCGTTTTGGGGCGAATTTTGACATCTTTTTGACTCCAAATTGGATTGGATTTGTTCCTAACCTAAAAATTAGACTTGTAACCTATAAATACATGATGTAAGACATAAAATAGAGGGGGATTACATAGATTAGACTAGATAAAACACTCCATTAGATTAGAATCTAAACTCTAGTTCTTAATTAGCCATTAGAGATTGAAGCAACTTGGAGATCATTGAAGATCAAGAGCAGGAGCAAGATGGGAGCATCAGATTTGCTGACAACAGATTCTATTCTCTTCTCTTATCATACTTTTATCTTTTAATGTCTATTCAATTGTGGATTCTTGGTTTCAATTCATTAATTATGAACTAACTCTTTTATTAAGATTTCAATTGAACCTTTTATGTCTATGAATTAGTTATTCAATTTATTCCAATTATTTATGTCAAAGTGAATTGTTTATCTTGTCTTGAGCTTATTGATTAATTATCTGATCAGTAATTACCTTGTTACTCTAGAAGGAATCGGAAGAGGAATTCTAGGGTTAGAACTGGGCATGATAACATGTGACTTAGTTATTTGCATGGTGAATAATTAGGTTTGTGAATAGAATGAAAATATCTGTTTACCGCATGTAACACATAAGGAATTGGGATTGAAAAGAGTTTAATTCAATTATTTTGCATAGGAATATAGCAAGATTAATCTGGATTAAATAGAAGTCAATTGATCACTTGGAAAAGGACTTTTGGCATTTGAGAATTTCTATTAACAATTCAGTAGGCATAATAATTGGGATAGTTGGATAATTGATTTATAGTTTATAATTGGGGATATTGAAGTCTTAATCTTTATTTATTTGAATTAATTTTAGAGTAATCTAGATTTAATTGATTAATTTAGTTTTCTTAATTAGAAAAATCACAATTTATGGTTGTTTAAATAAAATTGATTTGGTTAAGAGTTAGTACTTGGTAATTTTTATTAAATAATTCCTCGTGGGAACGATACTTTTCTTATCACTTTATTACTTGTTGACCGTGTATACTTGCACGTATTCATTGATTGCGAAATCGATCAACAGGCATACAACTGTAAAACCAATAAACAACAGTCTATCTATGCACTACGGGTCATAGATGACTTTCATCACAATATAATTATGACGATCATGACAAGGATATAAAGAATCAATCACATGAGATAAAGGATAAATTTTAAAGACTTTAACAATTTAATTTATTCAGAATTCAATAATATCCAAATTGTCAACATGATACTACTTTGTGGAGTAAAATTCATGAATAATATTAAATCAAAAATAATTTGAACAGAAAATAATATTTCAACGAATATTTAATGAAGATAATAACATTATTCATTTACTAATATTATTAATCATTAAATAATATTTTAAATCAATGATTTCATAACACCTTAATCCAAATATTATAAATCACTTAATAATCTCATAATCTAATATTATTAATATTATAATAATATTTTAATCATTTCTTAAACTTATAAATAATTTATTTTAATTGTTTACACTTTACTAATTAATGCATTTAATCATCCAAAAATGCCAAACTCATAAGATTTCTTCACCAATAATCAAAACCCTAATCAAAAATCTGCATATACCTTATATAGGATTCTCAAGCCATAAAATCCTATTTTTTAATTTTCTTACTTCACATAACATATTTAATTCATTTACTCATAACTAGTCTATTTTCATGAAAAATACCAAATCAGTCCAAAATAAATTTCTTTTCTAGGATTTAGCAGAATATAGTCCTATATTGAACATATATTTATCTCGAAATTTTTAAAATTTATTTACTATTTTTCATATGGCCAAAACTGCCGAATATTTATCATAAACTGTACTTTTATCCAAAAATTTCAAAATTTACAGAGTATACTGCTGTTATATACATGTACTCCCAATAAAAATTTCACCAATTTTGGAGTTAACCACAATGAGTTAAATGGGTTTACTTTTAAAATAGTCTTTTCCCATAAAATTCATAACTCCTAATCTATACATCCAAAAATCGCCATTTTTGGACACAATCTAGAAAACTCATCAAGTTATTATTTCAAATTTTTTCAGAATTTTTTAGGGTCGAAAAAATTACGAAACTAAAAAATATAATAACCTTTACAATCTCTTACCTCAAAAGAGCAGTATTTCTGACTGGAATATCGGATGTAATGCCGAAGGAAACTTGCACTGAATAGCAACTCTTAAAATATCTAAATACGAACAAAAATACACTCGATAATATAGAGAGAAAACTTATGAATTCTTGTGTGATTTTCAATTCTAACCTAAGCACCTATTTATAGGAAAATGTTAGAATGCCAAAGGAGACTAAATTAATAAAATAATATTATAATTATTCTACGCATGCTCCTTTGGAAAAATCAGTAGCCCATCAACTGAGCAAACCAACTTGGAACCAAAAATTTTAGCCCACATGTTTTGAAAAACAAAAGTGGTTCCCACCTAATTTTAATAAAAATATTTTATTTTACGAAACTTCAATAATTCATAATAAATAGCCCTTTTATCAGAAAAATATGAATTTTATGTCCATTCCATAGAAAATCGAATTCTCTACAACTTTACAGAAGAAAGTTTTTCCAAATTTCAAACAGAAAATATCTGAATTTCACAAAAGGATAATTTTTAACACATCTTAAAATTCATAACAAATCATACGTTAATTTTTAACGGTTCAAAACATGTGGACATATACTCAACTTATATATGTATAACATATCCAAAAATCACAACGATCCAACGATCGGATTAAAATTATAACTCACGCAATAGAGCTTTAAGAACACTGATTTGATTTTGGACTATAAGTCCCTCGTACCAGTTTCACTCAAACAGTCACCACGAAAAATCTACAAAGAATTTTTGGGTGATTCCAATTTCTACGGTTAGCTTACTCACAGAGCTTTCTTTTGATATATGGCTCATCTCCTAACTCATTATACACAAAGAGTTATAGATGTTACAAAATCAAGTAATGAACTAATTTTTCTGAAAATTCCATATTTCGTTCTTCATTTTGACAAAATACTAATAAAACACCTCAGTATTAATTCCTTCAATTATATCCACATAAAAAATAAATATTTCCTTATCATATAAATCAATAATTAATTATTCACAAATAATATTACAGAATCACAATTATAATAACCAAGTTGTTCCCAGGAAAGAGAGGACTTTCCAATAAGGATTTCTCCTTACTGGCGCGCAATTAGGTGACCAAACCTCTCCTTAGACAGAACTTCTTTAGACATTGCCAATAATATTATCTAATAATATTATTCAAATAATATAAATTATTGATCTGATAATGAAAAATACTGTGCAGTGCCAATTATTGAAACAACAATAATATAAAATATCAACGTAGCAATTATTGAATCAATAAAATAAAATATTGAACAGTAATTACTGTAATAATTATTCAGTAGTGCCTTCTTACGTAAGTATCAATAATTTAAAAATATTGTGCAATACCGTGTGCTACAGTGCAACCACGCGTATTACTGTACTTTAACCATCGGGTATTCCAACAGTATTAACGGTAACGATTACGCCGTTATTTATCAAAACTTAAATTTGTCGTTTTCTTCATTCGACAGTTATTCTGTTATGGGGCCCACAAATGGCTACGCCATCGTACGAATATTCTCCGACAGTAAGAATATTCCACAACCAAACGAATATTCCCCGACAACAATGAGTATTTTATAACTACTTGCTCATTTTGAAAAAAAATTCATATATCACCCTTAACTTTAACTTTTTTTTTATAAATTTAACCATTTACTGAATAGAAAAATTGAATACTTTTATTTCATTAAATTCGGGGTCTTACAATCTTCCCTCCTTATGAAATTTCGTCCCCGAAATTTACGTACCTGGTATTTCGAAGAGTTGATAATACCTTGCTTTTATTTCAGATTCCATCTTCCCTGTCATCATGATTTCTCTATTGCTCATTCTAGAATACAGCTTTAAAACAAAGGTTAATTGACATATCACAATTTGTCAATTTATCAAGTAAGAAATTTCTATTTAGGTAAGTCACACACTAGCGAAGTATATTACTCGTCTCAACCCTCCTAGTTCTAGACTCAGATCTTCACCAACGACCATATCCCTAAGCTCTGATACCAAATGTAACGCCCCTAAAATAGGTCCATTCCACCCAACCTATTCTGAGTCGCCACGAAATACACTCAATGAAATTTCCAAATACAAACTTCATTATTACAATTGTCGTGCAAAATACGAGAACACATATGTTGTGCGTTTTACTACAAATAGATACCAACTGTGACTCTCATCCCGTTACCTGGATATCACCTCACATTGATACCTTAGAGTGGTACCTTACATAAAGGTACAGTCAATAACTATTTTAAAAATTAAAATCTTTGGAAAATACTCAAGGAAGCCTTCGTACATGGGAGGCCATGCGTCTAGGTTATAATAGATATCATATGCCCACAGAATTATCCTTGGTTGACCCAATAGACCCCAAAGAAAAATGAGAAGATTGCTATCATGTTCTTTCCAATGGTGAGTCTTCTCTTAACATATAATTATATCCATTGTCTCTAATTGAGGATTATATTTCAACCAAACTCCAAGATTATATAGGTATTGCTCGTAGATATACTCTGCAAGTGGATGTGCACAACCCTGTATTATGATAACATGAAGTCGTATGCCATTAGACATCTTGTATGATAATGGAAAAATACCCTTCCAACATTGGGTTCGCCTCACCCTGTTGAATTCACCAAATATAACTACTAAATGATGTATAAAATACAACCCACTATTCTAAAGTTCTCAATAAAATTATTTCCATACTGTTTAGGGAGAACCTCCACAGCTAGAGACCACCGTTCTATTCTCCTGTTACCCCCGCTCGACCAAGCTACACTCTTATTACCTGAAAGGAATTGTGAAGCAAAAGGGTGAGCACAACTAGCCCAGTAAAGAATATCATGACTAAAGATAATTAAATTATCAATAGCCTTTACTAGTAATAAATCAGAGATTTAGAACATATGGTAGATGATAAAACTTTTCAACCATAGTTGCAGCGGAACGAGCAATCTATTAGAAGAGTCAAATAGACCATAAAGTCTATTATCTTTTCCATGTTAAAAGTTCACCAACAACGGTTTATCCCTGTAACATCAATCAACAGTTCCGGTCCACAAACATGTGAATAACTCATAATCATAATTGTAGTTCTAAATTCCTCTTCTCATTCAGGACGAAGATAATTTTCATCACTTGTCTTTACCTGAAACATCAAAGATCATGGTTATACCAAATCACAGTTCCTGTTCATAATCATACTAATAAGTTCATTTTTGCACTACGGGCTAAAGATATTCATTAATAGTTTATCTTTGCACTACAGGCCAAAGATATTCAACAACAAGTCATCTTTGCACTACAGGCTAAAGATATTCAACAACATGTCATCTTTGCATTACATGCCAAAGATATCAATCAACAATTCTTCTTTGCACTACAGGCCAAAGGCATAAAACTGTAAAACTAATAAATAATAGTCCATCTATGCACTACGGGCCAAAGATGACTTTCATCACAATATAAATATGATGATCATGACAAGGATATAAAGAATCAATCACATGAGATAAATGATAAATTTTAAAGACTTTAACAATTTAATTTATCCAAAATTCAATAATATCCAAATTGTCAACATGATACTGCTTTGTGGAGTAAAATTCAAGAATAATATTATATCAAAAAAAATTTGAACAGAAAATAATATTTCAACGAATATTTAATGAAGATAATAACATTATTTATTTACTAATATTATTAATCATTAAATAATATTTTAAATCAATGATTTCATAACAGCTTAATTCAAATGTTATAAATCACTTAATAATCTCATAATATAATATTATTAATATTACAACAATATTTTAATCATTTCTTAAACTTATAAATAATTTAATTTAATTGTTTACACTTTACTAATTAATGGATTTAATCATCTCAAAATGTCAAACTCATAAGATTTTATCACCAATAACCAAAACCCTTATCAAAATTCTGCATATACCTTATATAGGATTCTCAAGCCATAAAATCCTGTTTTCTAATTTTCTTACTTCACATAACATATTTAATTCATTTACTCATAACTAGTCTATTTTCATGGAAAATACTAAATCAGTCCCAGAAAATTTTCTTTTATGGAATTTAGCAGAATATAGTCTCATATTGAACATATATTTCTCTCGGAATTTTTAAAATTCATTTACTATTTTTCATATGGTCAAAACTGCCGAATATTTAGACATTTATCATAAACAGTACTTTTGACCAAAAATTCCAAATTTTACAGAGTATACTGCTGTTATATACATGTACTCCCAATAAAAATTTTATCAATTTTGGAGTTAACCACAAGGAGTTTTAAGGGTTTACTTTTAAAATAGTCTTTTCCCATAAATTTCATAATTACTAATCTATATATTCAAAAATCGCCATTTTTTGACACAATCTAGAAAACTCATCAAATTATCATTTCAAATTTTTCCAGAATTTTTGAGGGTCAGAAAAATTACGAAACTAAAAAACATAGTGACCCTTACAATCTCTTACCTCAAAAGAGCAGTATTTCTGACTGGAATATCGGATGTAATGCCGAAGGAAACTTACACTGAATAGCAACTCTAAAAATAACTAAATACTCACAAAAATACGCTCGATAATATCGAGAGAAAACTTATGAATTCTTGTGTGATTTTCAATTCTAACATAAGCACCTATTTATAGAAAAATGTTAGAACGTCAAAGGAGACTAAATTAATAAAATAATATTATAATTATTGTACGCATGTTACTTTGGAAAAATCAGTAGCCCACCAACTGAGCAAGCCAACTTGGAACAAAAAATTTCAGCCCACATGTTTTGAAAAATAAAAGTGGGTCCCACCTAATTTTAATTAAAATATTTTACTTTATAAAACTCCAATAATTCATAATAAATAGTTTTTTTATCAGAAAAATATGAATTTTATGTCCATTCCATAGAAAATCGAATTCTCTACAACTTTGCAGAAGAAAGTTTTTCCAAATTCCAAACAGAAAATATTCGAATTTCACACTTAAAATTCATAACAAATCATACGTTAATTTTAACGGTTCAAAATTTGTGGACATATACTCAACTTATATATAAATAACATATCCAAAAATCACAACGATCCAACGGTCGGATTAAAATTATAACTCACGCAATAGAGCTTTAAGAACACTGATTTAATTTTCGGACTATAAGTCTCTCGTACCAGTTTCACTCAAACAGTCACCACAAAAAATCCACAAAATTTTTTTAGGTGATTTCAATTTCTACGGTTAACTTACTCACAGGGCTTTCTTTTGATATATATGGCTCATTTCCTAACTCATTATACACAAAGAGTTATAGATTTTACAAAATCAAGTAATAAACTAATTTTTCTAAAAATCCCATATTTCGTTCTTCATTTCGACAAAAATACTAATAAAACACCTCAGCATTAATTCCTTCAATTATATCCATATAAAAATAAATATTTCCTTATCATATAAATCAATAATTAATTATTCACAAATAATATTACAGAATCACAATTATGACAACCAGATTGTTCCCAAGAAAGATGGAGCTTTTCAATAAGGATTTCTCCTTACTGGCGCGTAATTAGGTGACCAAGCCCCTCCTTATACAGAACTTTCTTAGACATTGCAAATAATGCTATATAATAATATTATTCAAATAATATGAATTATTGATCTGATAATAGAAAATACTATGCAGTGCCAATTATTGAAATAATAATAATATAAAATATCAACGTAGCAATTATTGAATTAATAAAATAAAATATTGAACAGTAATTACTGTAACAATTATTGAGTAGTCCCTTCTTACGTAAAGATCAATAATTCAAAAATACTATGAAATACCATGTGCTACTATGCAACCACGCGTATTACTGTATTTTAACCACTGGGTATTCCAACAGTGTTAACGGTAACGATTACGCCGTTATTTATAAAAATTTAAATTTGTCATTTTCTTCTTCCGACAGTTATTCTGTTATGGGGTCCACAAATGGTTGCGCCGTCATACGAATATTCTCCGACAATAAGATTGTTCTACGACCAAACGAATATTCCCCGACAACAATGAGTATCTTAGAACCACTTGCTCATTTTGAAAAAAAATTCATATATCACCCTTAACTTTAACTTTTTTTATATAAATTTAACCATTTACTGAATAGAAAAATTGAATACTTTTATTTCATTAAATTCGGACTCTTACAAAAACCACATCAATAAAATATTTATTTCATTTAATAAATATTTTAAATTACAAATAATAAAATCTTAGATTGTTACACTTACAATACCATTGGAAACACGGGTAACTTACGAATGGTCACTGCCAAGCAGTTCAATGAGTATGGACCACCTAAATTTATCAAAAAGCCTGGCCCACTAATCTCAATAACATTTCAAAGATTTATTTTAGAATCGATAAAATGTTTAATATGTGTCTAGCCGAATCAAATGGATTAAACTATCTTCTTAAACAATTCAGATATATTAGAACATAAGAAGATGCATTATAGCAAGTTAAAAAAATTTTATGCAATCAACAATTGATTTGTACAAGTTTGAAATCAATATATATATATATATATATATATATATATATATATATATATATATATATATATATATGTGTGTGTGTGTGTGTATTCATAAGATAGTTATTAACTCAATATAACACTTACACATATAAATATAGTACAGGGCTAGAACACTTGCATTCAACCTATAAATTGAATGAAATTAGGAAAATTGCTTCTTTCGTTGTTTAATCTTAACGTAAATTGTTCTTCAAGTATCATATACTCAATGCAAATTCTTGTTTTACATCATCTCTAACTTGCCCTTTATAAGATTCATTTCATTTGGGCTATTTTCAAGCTAGGTCTCAATTTAATTTAGTTATTTCATACATGGTCAGGCAAAACATTACATGAATCAAGTTTGTTCAATTATTGCCACAATAATTGCTGCATAGTATCTCACGTTATTGATTCAATTATTGTCACAATATTTTATATTATTAAATTAATAACTGAGACGACAAAATTATTCATGTTATTATTTGCATTATTGATGATGTATAGAAAGTTCTGTCGAGAAAAGGGGTTTGGTCACCTAATTGCGCGCCAATAAGGAGAAATCCTTATCGGAAAGCCCCCTTTTTCCTGGGAATAATCTGGTTATTAATATTGTGAGTTATAAATGATGAATAAATATTGTTAAAAATGTGATTTGTAAAGCTAAGTGAGTTAAGATAAATAGAGGGGTATTTTATGAAGTATTTGTTATAAATTTTACTTATTACATGGACCCCCACTTACTCATTTTTCAAAATAATCGATAAAAAGTTATTCAGTATATATATATATATATATATATATATATATATATATATATATATATATATATATATATATATGTGTGTGTGTGTGTGTGTGTGTGTGTGTGTGTGTGTGTGTGTGTGTGTGTTCACCCACGGGTAATACACACACACACACACACACACACACACACACACACACACACACACACACACACACATATATATATATATATATATATATTAGAATATTTTAGTGCACAATACTGAATAGTGAAAATCAAAAATCAGAAGAATTCGAATTTTGCCCGTGAAAAATTATTCCACTGCGCAGTCCGTGATTTTCTAAATTCAAATAGTATCCTTCCATTCTCCTATAAATAGGATGCTTAGTTTAGAATTAAAAATCACGCCAGAATCAGAGAATTCTTCTTCTATAATATTGAGTATATTTCTTTAGAGTTTAAAGAAGTTTTGAGTGTAGAAAATAGTGAAAGTTTTCTTCAAAAATATCTCCGCTATACCAGTCAGAATTGCTCTCTTTTTAAAGTAAGGGGTATTATTTATTTCATATTCGCTTACAATATTATTTTCGTATTTGTAAGAAATTTTATTTTCGTTCAATATTCGTAAGGAATATTATTTTCGTTCAATATTCGTAAGGAGTATTATCTTCGTTCAATATTCATAAGGAATATTATTTTCATTCAACAGAGGGCTATTATTTTTTGTCAATATTCGTAAGAAATAATATTTTTTCTTCCATACTCTGTAGTATGTAAGTAATATTATTTTGTTTCAGAATCCGAATTCTACACTCATTTTATTAAATATTACTTCTATACTCCTTGAAATTAGTAGAATATCCTTAAAATTTGCGCTTCATCTAGTATCGTTTCACAATGATATTTTTCTGAACACTCTTGTTAAAGTTTAATTTTTTTTTTCATTTCGGAGTACTATTCACTGAATACTATTCATGCGGTACTATTCACTTGGGTACTATTCACCCGGGATACTATTTATGATAAAAATTAATTTTCTTTCTGTCCAAATTATTTGTAATACAATATTATTCTTGAATTTTACCCCACAAAGCAGTATCATGTTGATAATTTGGAAAATTATTGAATTCTGAATAAATTGAATTATAAATTTTTAAAATTTATCCTTGCTCTCATTTAATTGAATTCTTATATCATTGTCATCATCCTCATGCTTATATTGTGATGAAAGTCATCTTTGGCCCGTAGTACATAGATGGACTGTTGATTGGTATGATTATGACTATGTATCGGTATAATCATGGCCTGTAATGTTATAAATGATGTGGTAAAAATCCTCATTCACCCATAGTGCATTGATTGACAATTGTTAGCATGATCATGACCATTGGTGATAACATGAATATCCTTGGCCCGTAGTGCATGGATAATTCGTGGATGTGATACTAATGAATATCATTGGCCCATAGTGCATGGATAATTCAGTGATGTGAATTATTTATTGAGCTGAGTCTCAGCGATAAAATTGATGATAAACTTTTTAAATTATAGAAGATAGTAGATATCATGCTCTACTTGACTCTTCTAGTGGATTGCTTGTTCTGCTGCAGTTAAACTTGTTGTTTATTGTATTCTATCAGTTAAACATCGTTGAAGGCTAACGATAATTTATTTTGCATTATCTTAGTCATAATATTTCTTACTGGGCTAGTTGAGCTCACCCTTTTGCTTTCATTGTTCTCTTCAGGAAATGAGAATGTAGTCGGAACTAGTCGGGAAATGGAGTGAAGGTCCGAGATGGTGGCTGCAGTAGTCTTCACTATTTTATTAAATAGTGTGATAATAATTGTAATGAGGACTCCATTTGAGTTTGGATATTGTCTAAAAGACAATATTCATGTTAAAACTTTAAGCTACGTTTTGTCATATTTTACATGACAGTTGTATAATTAAGTTTGTATTTATATTCTGTACCATGTATTTGGCGACTCAGAATGGGTGATATATACCTATTTTGGGGGCGTCACAGTTGGTATCAAAGCTTAGGGATATGATCCCTGGCTGAGATTTGAGGCTAGAACTAGGAGGGGAGAGACGGGTAAATCTTTCGCTACTATGACCTACCTAAGCTTATTTGTTATTTAATTGGTCGGTCAGAATATAGGGATAATATGTTGCATGTCAATTAACCCTTGTTTTGTGGCAGTATTTGAAAATGACAACTAAAAATCAAGAGATGAACTCATATAGAGTTTTATGTGATGAATCGAGGAGATTCATTTAAAGAATAAATATTGGAGTATAATATTTTGTTATAACAAAGATCTTATTGGGGAGTACTAATTAAGTTACTAAACTTGATTGTAGGATGTCAGGCGAAGAAGAAATTATGGATATCTATGTGGTGAGTGAAGAATTAATAGTTGCACCCGAGCTAGTCGCAGAGGTAGCAGCTGAGAGTGAGGAAGAAGAGGAACCTGAGGAAGATTTATTAGGAGAACTTATGATCGAAATATAGAACTGCAAAATCATATTCATGAGTTAGAAGAGCAAGCTGAAGAACGGCAGGCGGTCATGGAGCAAAGGAATGCAACAATTCAAATTTGTGTTACCCGATATGTGATGCTTGAATAGAAGAATCTTTGGCAGAGTATAAGATATTAAAGCTGGAATCTGAGAATTCAAATGTCAAGGATCAGCTGAAAGAAGAAATAACTAAATGAGTGAGAATGAAGGATGCATGGGTAAAAGTCGCACGACGCGTTGATATTGTGGAAAGAGAAGTCCGATTCAAGAAGGCTAAAATAGATAATATGTATTTCACTTTTTGGACATCAATTGGGAGAACCCAACATCGAGTTTTGAATTATCCTGTACATTACAGTCAACCCTAATTCGATATGGATCGAAGATTAATGATTCAGATCATGGATCAGGAGTACGATGAAGCAGTTGAGGGTGGAATATGCCCTATAGAGAAAGTCAATTCCAGCAGTAATGATGACACCAAAGGCTATCCCAGAAAAGTCAAAGTCGGTGGTTCAAGTGAGAGCGCTTTTCGTAACTTCCCAAAAAGAGATGAACCCGAATGAGGTTATTACGGGTAAGATAATCATAAACTCTTACGAAGTCTATATCTTATTTGATACTGGTTCTACCCACTCTTTTATTTCACCTACTTGCGCTCAACATTTAAATTTGACTCCAGAGAATTAGACTTTGACTTATCTGTTGAAAATCTGTTGGGAGAAACCTTCATTACATCCACTGTTTATAAATCTTATTTGAATCAAATTGGCACCATCACGTTACCTGTCGATCTTATCTCTTTGAAAATACTTGCATTTGATGTGATTTTAGGATCGACTGGTTAACTACTCATTATACTAAAATTGATTTTTTTCGTAAGGTTGTTAGCTTTCATATTCCTAACCAACCTGTTATACAAATTCAAATAACCAAACCACTAAAGTCAATCACTATCATATCAAGCCATAAGTAAAGAGCCCCGAGCCTTTTACTGGTGACTTCCTTTTGTGGGATGCACCGAAGCCAGACTTTCCGTTGGGGACGCCGTGAATAACAGTGGCAAGTTGATAGGTATCAATGTGAGGTGCTATCCAAGTCTTGGATGAGAGTCACAATTTGAATGATATTTCTATTGTTAATAAATTTCCTAACGTATTCCTTGAAGAACTTCCTGGCCTACCCCAGAGCGTAAAATCGAATTTTGTATTGACCTTAAACCCGATACAAAACCCTCAAGTATTTCTTCACCTAGAACGAACGTAACATGTGCCAAGATGTTGGCTCGAGCTGTTGAGAGATTATGACCATACCATTCAATATCATCCTGGAAAAGCGAACGTGGTAGCTAACGCGTTGAGTAAAAGATTGTATGCGGTTACAAGTGCGACGTTGTTAACACAAAGACCCATTTCGTACGACTTACAAATGATAGAGATAGAGTTAAACACTCCAGGGACCCACATGATGATGTCAAATATATGATTAGAATATACTTTAATCAATAAAGGTAAAGCTGCTCAAGCTACAGACCTAGAGCTGATGAATATGAAGAAAAAGGTGCAAGAAGTCATTATTTCAAAAGCAAGAATCGACGATATGAGGAAAGCTCAAACCCTCGATTCAAACCCTCGATTTTATTCCTTGAAAGTCGGGGAATGGAGTGGCGGTCCAAGATGGTGGCTGTAGTAGTCCTCACTATTTTATTAAATAGTGTGATAATAATTGTAATGAAGACTCCATTTGAGTTTGGATATTGTCTAAAAGATAATATTCATGTTAAAACTCTCAGCTATATTTTGTCATATTTTACATGACAGTTGTATAATTAAGTTTGTATTTGTATTCTGTACCATGTATTTGGCGACTTAGAATGGGTGATGTATACCTATTTTTGGGGCGTCACAATCTTTTTGAATATTATGGTGTGGATTTTATCTCAACATTTTCGGATGTCATTTTCAAACACTGCCACAAAAGAAGGGTTAATTGACATGGCACATATTATCTCTATATTCTGTCTGACCAATTAAATAACAAATAAGCTTAGGTAGGTCATACTAGTGAAGGATTTACCCGTCTCTCCCTTCCTAGTTCTAGTCTCACATCTCAGCCAGGGATCATATCTCTAAGCTTTAATATCAACTGTGACGCCCCCAAAATAGGTATACAGAACCCATTCTAAGTCGCCAAATACATGGTACAAAATTTAAATACAAACTTACTTATACAATACGACAAAAACGTAGCTGAGAGTTTTAAAACGATTATTGTCTCCTAGACAATATTCAAACTCAAATGAAGTCCGCATTACAAATATTATTACACTATTTCACATATCTATGTTACGTAAATATGTGCAAGACCCGAATCACATTATTGAGTTAGAACCAGACGAGATAGCGGAAGATTTAACGTATGAAGAGGTACCTGTTAAAATCTTAGATAAGAAGAAACATATTCTACGCTCCAAGATTATACCTCAAGTCAAAGTTTTTTAGAGAAACCACGATGTTGAGGAATTGACCTGGGAGTTAGAATCTGAAATGAAATCAAGGTATCCTCACTCCTTCGACATACCATGTACGTACACCAATTTCGAGGACGAAATTTCATAAGAAGCGGAGGTTGTAAGACCCCAACTTTTATGAATAAAGATTAATTTTCTCTAAAAAAAATTGAATATTATGGTGTGGATTTGATATAATGTTATAGTTGTGGGTAATAATTACAAATTTTACAAAGTATGCAAGTTGTCATAAAATATTCGATTAGTCGGAGAATATCCGTACGACGACACAATCATTGGTGGACCCCACAACAGAATTACTGTCGGAGTTAGAAAACGACAGAAATATCTTTTTATAAAAATAACGGCGAAAGTTTTACCATTAACTGTTGAACTACCCGGTGATAAAAGTACAGTAATACGCGTGGTTGCATAGTAGAACACGATATTGTACATATCTTTGATAATTGATGCTTACGTGAGAAGTCACTCAGTTTTATTAAATTATTACCACAGTAGTTGCTGCATAGTATCTCACGTTATTGATTCAATTATTGTCATAATATTTTATATTATTAAATTAATAATTGAGACGACAAAGCTATTCATATTATTATTTGCATTATTGACGATGTCTAGAAAGTTATGTCGGGGAAAGTGATTTGGTCACCTAATGGCGCGCCAATAAGGAGAAATTCATATCGGAAAGCCCCCTCTTTCCTGGGAATGATCTGGTTGTTAATATTGTGAGTTATAATATTAATGGCACGCCAATAAAATTTATCTTTGCTCTCATTTAATTGAATTCTTATATCATTTTCATTATCCTCATGCTTATATTGTGATGAAAGTCATCTTTAGCCCGTAGTGCATAGATGGACTGTTGATTGGTATGATTATGACTATGTATCGATATAATCATGACCTGTAATATTACAAATGATGTGGTAAAATTCCTCATTGGCCCGTAGTGCATTGATGGACAGTTGTTGGCATGATCATGACCATTGGTGATAATAATGAATATCCTTGGCCGTAGTGCATGTTAGTGTTTGTGCCCTAGAGGCCAATTATTTGATGTAATTGCTTAATATTTTGATATTTTATTTGATTGAATAAATGAATGATTTTATTGTGGTTTTATTTACGGCGTTATATAAATGTTAACATAATAAAATTCCTTAGAATAGTGATACAAATTATATAGTTTCAAGTATGTGACTTGAACATGAGATTATATAATTACAATTAGTAGCATTGCTCTTAAATGTCCCTAGTCGAGTATCATTGTTGATGGGATAGCAATGATGCATTGAGACTAGTATGTGGATTGACTGATGACCAAATCTTATTGGTCATAAATATATGAGATATTAAGTCAATGCATAGGTACGTGTTAGAGAACGATGTACTGGACAGACCCACCATGAAAATTCTATGTAGAGCATTATGCGAAGTGTCATTAGCGATTCTCATAGTGACAATGATGTAATGATCCTCCAACCTGAAATCACTATATTACTACACGAGAATTTATGTACTTTGATATCATCAAAGGTCACCTTTAATAGGGTGTACTATAAAAGTGATTATTGGGTACATCATGAATTATGTGAGGAATATGAGTGATCTAGATGGAATTTAACCCTCATATATTTTAGGGGTGATATCCATAGGCCTCTTGATTGAGTAGGACTATGAAATGTCTGACCATGCTCAAATAGTGATTTGTTTCATATAGTTTACTCATTGATCAAGAAACTCAGATTAAATTATGAAGAGTGTGACACATTCCATGGCTCGAGTTTAATCTAGGATGTCAAGGTTAAAATGATTAAATTACATTGAAACATTGGTCACGAAAAGGTTGCATCGAATCATCGATCTTATTATTACTTGGGTAATAGTGATGCATTACTAGATGTCACTCACTGTTTATAATTTTATAATATGATTTTAAAATTATTGTCAACGTAATAATAACCTATTGGGTCACATACATAGAACATAATTAAAAGGGAATTAATTTAAATTGTAAAGATTTAAATATGTCAATACGATTGATAGTATTTAAATTACAAATTTAAATTAATAGGATTTATATATAGGTATATTAATTAAGTAAGACTTACTTAAGATATATATATATATATATATATTTATATATATATATATATATATATATATATATATATATATATATATATATATTTATATATATATATTCGGATTTTATTTTAATTAAATTAGGTTTTTGATTAATTCCCTTATATATATTAGGATTTTATTTTATTTTAATTAAATTAGGTTTTTGATTAATTCCCTTTTAACCGCTATACATATGATATGTAGCAGCCAATTTAGGGATAATCATAATAACCTAACAAACCCTAGCCGCTCTTAGAGAGAGACTAGAGAGAAAAAGTTTCAAAAATTCTGTTCCTTTGGTGGCTAGTACCGCAGCTCCCTTTATTGCAGAATCGTGCGACGGTTCGCGAGCGTGTGTGTGTAATAACCCGATATTTTCTATATAAATAAATAAGAAATTTTGCATATAAATTTTTTTATTTTAAAGGTGGGAATATGTATAAAGTAAAGCTTATGTATTTTTGTGATAAATAAAAAATATATTTTATTACATGAATAATTTCTTAGAATTATTGACCTTTATAAATTATATTTTTATAACTAATTTTGTAGTAAAAATATTTTTACTATTTATTTTTCATGAAAATATGAAGATATATTAATTAAATAATATATGAAGTGATTATTAGAATTATTATAATAACTATTTTATTATAAGAATTTATTTCAGATTAATTAAGTTAATTATTTTAACTTAACAATGGTGTATAGGAATGTTATGTCGGATATGTATTCAAAATCCTAATTTTGGATTTTGAATAATGAATAAGAATAATAATAATATTATATTATTTACATTTCAGTGCTATAAATATGTACTGTATGTATGTATTGATAATGGTTGGTCAATTATGGTGTATCACGACAAACCCTAATATTAATTTGTTAACCCTATTTTGAAACTCAATTATGAGTTCGAGACTGTTATATAACTGTGTAATTATAATTAAGATTAGGTATTATGGAATTTAATGATAATTAGGGAAACCCTAATTATTACTTATAAAACCCTAATTATTTAAAACCCTAATTTTCTATTAAAAATCCTAATTTTAATTAGTGTGTGTTCTAATTAAAATTTTATTAAACTTTTAAACTTAATTTTTCAAACCCTAGAAATTATTTGAAAAACATTAAGGTTTAAAATCTATTGATTAAACCCTAGATTCAAGTACCATGGACAAGAATACCATTAAAATTGTAAGAAAAATGACCTAATTGCCCTTTTTGTCCCATTCTTGGATTTATTGCTTGCAAATTTTGCCATATCTTTCCAAGTCACCAACTTTAGATATTATTACATGCTCAAATCTTCAGTAACTCAGCCATTTCCCAGCCAAATACATTGCACCTACATAGTATATACAAAATAGGAGAGAGAAAAGTGCTCATATTTGTCCATTTGATCACAACACTCATCCAAGACCTATCTCTATCTACCCTACGAAATACATTAATATTTCAGTCCCAAATTCAGTCCCCTAGTTCATTCTTATCAAATCAGAAACCCTAAGATCAAGATTTGTTCATAGAAGGTATAAACCCTAATTGCAAATTTGATCTTGATTTGTATGTTAGATGTTATGATTTAGTGTTTAAACATGTTGTTTATAGTCCATATAGATGATCTGGGTTGCTAGATATTAGATCCATAACATCTAGAGGCTCGGATTTGAAGTTCTTCAAAATCTAAAAATTTTTGTTTTTATTGTCTGATAGCGAATGTCAGGCCTTGTAGATCTGTTCTTGTTTATTGTTTTGATGATTTAAAGGTTTAAAGTTGTAGTCTGTAATGTTGTTAGTAATCTGCAAGTGGGTTCATAATCATTGAATGTGTAGATCGAAAGTTATTCACGGTCAAAGTTCGTTGACCGAACACGAACTAAGTTTTCTGGGTAACCCAGAAAACTGAAGAACGTGTTCTGGCAATGACTTTGATCGGCTTTGATTTTGTTACTAGAAAGTTGTTAGGATGAATATTTGTATCTAGATTATAGTATGCCATGAGTGCTACAAGTTTAAAGCACGTTCGAACCTTATAAA